>CAUYSK010093835.1:0-33461 GCA_963575035.1 Avahi laniger | reverse complement strand
GATCCTCCTGCCTCAGCCTCCCGAGTAGCTGGGACTACAGGCATGCGCCACCATGCCCGGCTAATTTTTTCTATATATTTTTAGTTGTCCCATTAATTTCTTTCTATTTTTAGTAGAGACGGGATCTCGCTCTTGCTTGGGCTGGTTTCGAACTCCTGAGCTCAAACAATCCGCCCGCCTCGGCCTCCCAGAGTGCTAGGATTATAGGCGTGAGCCACCGCGCCCGGCCCCCATATGTCTTTTTGATCATTCATAACTACAGAAATTAAAATCAGCATTCTAAAGGTATTTAATATGGTTTGGAAATTTGTGTTCTGTTCTGATTCTCAGAATCGGAATTCTGTTCTGATTCAGGAGGCACAGCCTCCTTGGGTTACATTTTCTTTTAAATTTAAAGAATGTGGTCTGAGAGGGCAAAGTACAGTTAATAAAAGGGTATCAACCTACTTGTCTGTTTTCCTTTCTTTTTGGTACTTTTCTTCACCTGGTCTGTTTCTCCTGGTTCGTATTTCCCTTTGGGGTTTACCCTTTGTATTCCTTCCAGGGATGCAGAGAGAGCACGCAGGGAGGAAGGATTTTAACCCGTGAGCTGAGCCGAGAGCCGTAGCAGACAGAGGGAAGTGCACAAGCAAAGGCGCCGATACAGGAAAGAGCAGAAAATTCCAGAACAGAAAATCCGTGGGCTTAGCACCTAGAGATTATGGGGAAGTGGTGAGAGAGAAAGCTGAAGGGTTCAGCCAGAGCTCTATGGTGCACCTGCCAAGGCCATTTAAAGGCTTCGCGCCTCATCTTATGGGCAGGGCAGTCGTGGAGGGCTTTTCAGCGGAGGAGGATGAGATGCGGCCCACAAATTGCAAAAGCACCCGAGCACGGGGGAGGCGATGTTATCCGAGGAGTAGGACGGTAGCAGTGGGTGGGCAGAGGAGGCTATTTGGGAGGTAGGATCCCCAGGACGGGAGAGTGATACTGAGGGCATGGAAGGAGTTCAGGAAGAGGCAGAGATTTCTGCCATAAATCAAAGCAGATGGTGGCGCTGCACGTTGAAACAGAGGCCACTGCTCAGGGGCCGTGAGGGGTCTGCTTTAGAACACTGGATTCGAGGGGCTTATGGGGCCACCGGTGGAAATGTCAGGTAAGTAGGTAGATAATACAGGTTTGGCAAAGGTCTGGGCTGGAAGATTAAATTTGGAATTTCATCAGTTTATAGATGATAATTGAAGCCATTTGGGCAGATTATTTGGCTTAGAAAGAAATTGTAGCCGAAGAAGAAAAGAGGGCCCCAAGAAACTGGCATATTTGGAGGCAGGACAGAGAAGGCATTGCTGGCAGAGAGCAACGACAAAGGACATAGTTTCAGGAGCACAGGGAGTGGCCAATTCTGTTAAATGCAGCTGGGATTTCAAGCCATCTGAGACCTGGGTGTATGTCCTTGGGCTTCTCCATAGGGAGGCCACTGGTCATCTTTGCAGGGAAGGAAGTCACATTGGTGTGAGTTGAGAGCTGAGGAAGGGGAGACAGCCAGACCTCACTTCAGGGCTGACTGTCAAGGAGAGGGGCACAGCAGAGCTGGCTGGAGGAAGGGAGGGCTGGAGAGGAGTTTGGTGGGATTCCATGTATTTTTAGGGAGGGAGAGATCTGAACCTGTTTAGAGAAAATAGGAAAGGTGGTGGGGTGGGGATATGGCAGAGTCCTGAGGACAAGTGGAGTGGTTGGCCTTAGGTTGTTTCATTAATATTTTATGTGCTTTTCTGAAAACAAGGAAACAATTGAGGCAGGTTAGGCTGGCACTGCTGGCGAGGTCCCTCCCCTTCCATGGGGCCCACTGTGCTCCCTTGGGAGTCCTGGCCAGTAGAGTCTCCGGGCTCCCCATTAAAGGCTGTTTCCCATTCCACGGAGTTGAACTCCAGCATCCCTTTTTATTGTAACTGAGTTGGTGACAATGCTGAGGATCAAGTTCAAGGTAGGGGCCTATATTATTGAAAGAAAAGCTAATAAAATAGGAGCACTGTGTAAAAATGTTTCTCAGATGAGGGAGAGAACCCATGAGTTCCATTCTGTGCAACACACTGGGTCTGGTGATTTTTGGAATTAAAATAAGCTCTTGTTAGCACTACTTTAATTGATTTTAAGTATGGCGCATGTATGCAGAGAGGCAATTTCTAGATTTCAGGCTGAGTAAACCAGATGCTTATAGGGAAAAATAGGCTCCTAGTTGCTGGGTTTCTCTGGGAAAAAACTGCTGTGATTTGCAACAACTGTAATTTTTGCTTTTGTTTATTTTTTTCTGATTAATAAACTTAATTTTTTTAGAGCAGTTTTCGGTTCACAGCAAGACTGAGCAGAAAGTATAGAGAGCTCCCACATACCTCCTGCCCCACGCAAACGTCCTCCACAATTGACATCTGGAACCAGAGTGGGGCATTTGTTGCAAGTGATGAAACATTGACACGTCGTTATCACCCAGCCCGTAGTAGTTTACCTGAGGGTTCACTCTTGCCTACTCTCTGTGGGTTTAGACCAACGAGGACATGTTGGACGTGTGGCCACCATTATAGTATCGTACAGAGTCAGTTCACTGCCCTAAAAATCCTCTGTGCTCCACCTTCCATCCCTCCCCCAATGTAAAAATTTGCTTTTCAATCTCACCTTTTTCAAAGATCTTGCTACAATCTTAATGGCTTTGTTTGGGTTCTAATGCACAAGAGAGAAATTCTGTCACTGACATGGAAGTATGCCATTCAAGCAGTATGTTACCCAATTGTTTTTGGCGTCTAACTCTAGCTTTATTCTTCTGTCAGTATTTCCACCCCCCACCCCCTTTTTAAAGCTGTGTGTAGTTAGCATTCCTCTGGCCTCCCGCATCGCTCAGCGCAGGATGTGTACTGGCCTCTCCCGCAAGGTGGGTTTCTATTCCTAAAGGGCCAAGGCTGTTTAAAGGTGCCGATCACAAGGTTCGAGGCAGGGGGCAGGGACATTAAAAAGAAAAACAGGTAGTTGGAGGATTAAGAAGCTGAAGTGTTAGAGCTCACAGCTCTGTTTACTCATTACTACTTTTTTTACATACAGTAAGTTGCTTTAAAGCCTAGGGAAACTGGTCATTGTATATTCTGTGGTTTGAAAGTTGTTAGGGAAAAAAAAAAATCCCAAAATATACAAGATGAATTGAACTGAAAATGCCAATCCTCCAGGGAAAGGCTTCCTGGGAGGGCGCATTGTTCTCCATCTCCAAATCTTGCCTAAGCGCCTCCTGGGTTCCCAGCATCCCTCTGGATGCCTTGAAGGGGCTGAAGGAGCACAGGGGAGCCCCTTCTCGGACACCACTAAGCACTGTGGCTTAATTTTTGCTCTTTCTCATTTTGCTGTGTTCCCGTTTGCCTAGTATTTTTCTGTTGGCTGTTTTAGCCTCCTCTCAAATGATAGCAGCCATGAAATCACAGGTTCGATGTGCTAATCGTATTTTCTAATACCTGTTACAACACATGTATAAAACTATTTAGAAACAATAAAATAGTCATCCACATACAACGTCAAATAACCCCATGTCTCTGCGGTGGCACGAGGTCCCTTGTTAGAGAGCCTGGTCTAGATCACAGCCTTCAAGAGCAGGAAAGAACCCCGCAGATTTCTTGAATTTTATGAATTCCTTGAGGCCCAGGGAGGTTCAGTGTGTGGGGGTGACATGGTCTCCAAATTGTTCTCCAGTCCCCAGAAATGCATAAAGAACACGTGCAGTTTTTTCAAGAAGGGCTGCTACCTTGCTGGTCCCTTTTCTCACATTTTACTGTCACAATTTTGTGCATCCTTGGATTTTTTTTTTTTTTTTTTGTCCCTACTCAGAGCAAAGTGCTATTAAAGACTGACCACCCACCTCCAGGAACATAGGATCTGTGTAAACTGAGAGCCCTGGCCCTGGGGACTAGGGACTTAGGGATGTCTGAATAATTTGCATACCTCTCAACTACTCTTCTTTAAACACCTGCTCCAGGGGCCCTGTGGGCTCTGGAAATGACAGCTGGCCACCAGACTGCCAAGTGCCCTGCCCTCTCAGACCTTATATTCTAGGGGGAATGAGATGGGCAGAAAAGGGAAATAGGTAGCTGTAAGGAAGTATTTTATAGTAGTAAGTATTCTACAGAAAATGAAAACAAGGGGACATGACAAGCTGGTTTTAGGGGAGTGGGGCTGCTTAGATGGGGCCCTCACAGAGAAATCACAGCAGCACAAAAGAGCTAACAGTAGGAAGAGTGTCCCGGGCAGAGGAATCAGCTCGTGCAAAAGTTTTGGAAATCCTTTGAAAGATAGCAAGTTACTACTATTTCAGTTTGACTTGGGTGCAGCGAAGGGAACGAGGTGAAACAGTTGGTTGGACCTCCCTGGACGTCACGGGGAGTTATTGCACATTGGCTCGCACGAGGTAACCACATCCCAGAATTCAGCCCTGGAAATGAAGCAGATTGCAAAGTGAGCCAGAGCACGTGCGGTGCTGCGGTCTGCCGTGTGGCCGTAAGCAAGTTACTTGATCTCTAAACTATGTTTGACCTGTGAAGTGGGGATACTAGCAGCCCTACCTGCCAAGAGGGTGTCTGCTCCATGCTTAGCACAGGAAGCACCAAGTGAAGCTTAGCTAGTGTTACCTTCCTCTTAATCCTTTCTGGAAGATTCTTACTGGTGGAAAAAGAGAGTTGCATATAAGAAATAAACCAAGATTTTTAAAGTTGATGTTTGGATAATTCTGTTCTTTGCAACTCATCGAAGGAAAGCTTTGGAGACTGACGGCTAATATTGGCTGAGTTTTCTAGGACAGACTTTTTTCGTGGGGGGAAATGATCTTTTTTGATATTCTGCATTCTTTCCAAAGGTCCTTTTTGCGTGTAGTTCATCCAGGCAGTACATATAAACAGTGAGATCGAGACATTTCGTTAGAGGAGGAATGAAAGTTGTGTCTCTCACAAATGACTCCAGAAGAGCATATGTGAGTCTGTGCCTTTAGATTTTTTTTAATTAAAAATGTCTTAAAATTTAACACATGTACATGTTAAAATTTAAAAATATACCATGAAAAATGACTCTGCCTCCTATTTCTGACTGCCAGTCCCCCATTTTCCTCCCTAGGAAAAAAACCACTGATACATTTTCTCATGAATTCTTCCAGACATATGCATATTCAAACATGTGTGTGTGTATCACATACGGTTTTTGAAAGGTAGAGCTTTCTTAAATGTTTGGGTATGGCAGCTGCTTAAAGGCTTGGAAAAAAATAGAATAATATAGAAGGTAGAATAATGTCTTTGAGATACTGATCCCTGAGCATTAGTGAATTTGTAAATAATATTAAGTAAATAATACAAAAATAAAAATAATACATATAGTTAAATGGAGCTAATTCTGTCTGCAGAGACATAATGATTTTGAATAAACCAGACCTTGAATTTTCTTGTTTTGTCTACAACAAGGAAATCTTTTAAAGTGATGAGAGCCTGTGAGCACTGTCTCACCGGGACCTTGGCCTGTCCACCCCCAGCAGGCAAATACGGCCCACGAGTAAGGGTGGATGTGGTCCTGGGAGCTGTCCCTAGTGACAGGCACCAACCTCTCTGCCCCACTCACTCTGGAAAGCAGGCAGTGTGTGCCTGGGGAGGGCCAGCCCCCAGTCCAGTTGTTACGGTGAGCACTTTAGAGGTAGGCACTTGTGTGCCCCCCTCAACAGGGCGGTAGCAGCTGGCCTAAGCAGGTGGTCCCGAGATGTTTGCATTAGAAGCCAACCAGGTAACAGTTGAGAAGTTCCTGAGTTAGCACCCTACCCCTCAACATTGTCTCAAATTCTGCCCAGGTTGAGGTGTCCTGGGACTGCAGATGTGAGTCTGTTCTCTGTTTGGAGCCAGGTTGGCCAGCAGTGAGCATATTCACATCCCGGTATCCCAGGTCATTCTGGCCAAGCCAGAGTTTGAGCATCTGAACTTTAATTGTTGTTCTACAAATTGCATTTCCCAATTTGCTAGAGGTTTTTCTTAATTTAGGAAAGAGGAGGCAGCAATAGGTTATGGGAGGCTCCCCACCACTATTTTTCCAAACTTAAAAAACTTTTCTGTAATAAAATTTTCACAAAACCACATATGGCTTACCTTGGGTATATAATTTTTCAGATTTTAATGTCCTCCTTACATATCTCTAATTTGATCCTTACAATAACCCTTTGAGATGGGAGGAGGAGACTAGTATCTACATTTTATAAATGTAAAAACTGAGTCTCAAATAGCCATATCCTATGACATTTTCATAAAGAAAGTCACTATCTGCAATAGAGTTTCTCCAAGTAGGAGGGAAGACTGATCCTGCAACAGGTATCTAAAGAAATAGGGTTTCAGGGTCAGATAAATTTGGGAAACATGCCATCCTCTTGGAAACCCTATATAAAGAAACCCGTTTAACTCAGTGTTTCCCAAACTTATTTGATTGTTAACCCTCCCCTGCCCCACTTGGTAACACCTAGTACCACAGTTTCTCATAGCATTTTGGGAAACACAAGTCTGCAACATCACCATGAAAAAATGTAATTTTTGAGTAACTTTTTAAAGATGCATCTCTGTATGTTTGTACTATTTAAAACAATTTTAGCTCCAATTCAGAAACTCCAAAAGTTATCCACATGGCTGTCAGCTAGCACTGATATTTCCAGATTTATGGAGCAATATACAAGGCGCCGTGGGAGAAACCTAAAATCTAGTTTAGGTCTCAGCCACTTGGTAGATTTATGACTCAATCAAATTACTTAACCTCTATAAGCCTCAGTTTCTCTACCCGAAAATCTGTTAGTTCCTACTTCATGGTTATTGTAGCGGTTAAATGAACTGACTCGCACAGTGCCTAGCACACAGTAGGTGCTCAGAAAATACTAACTTTTGTTATTCATGAGCTCCAAGCAGATTTGCTGTTCAGAAGAGTCCATTGGACTCTGTCTTGGGGACACTAATGAGCATGCTGGAAATAGATGCCATCAAAATTCGATTAAGCAAGAAAGTTACAGTTGGCTCAAGAATCTAATCCTATGTAGCTGGAGTAAAAAATACATCGGATTATATTATTTTCCCAGGACTGCCATAACAAAATCCCACAAACTGAGTGGCTTAAACAACAGAAATTTATTGTCTGTCTCACAGTTCTGGAGGCCAGAAGTCTGAGATCAGGGGCTCTGGTGGTTTGGTGGCAGTCTTCAGTGTTCCCTTGCTTGTGGATGCGTCACCCCAATCTCTGCCTGACGTTCACGTGCCATTCTTCCTGTGTGCTCGTCTATATCCAAATTTCCCCTTTGCATAAGGATGCTCGTCATTGGATTAGGGGCCTCCCTACTCTAGTATGACCTTATCTTCACTGACCACTTCTGCAACGACCCTATTTCCAAGTAAGGTCACATTCTGAGGTACTGGGTTAGAACTTCAACTCATGAATGTTTAGGGCACACAGTTCAACCCATAACCCAATATAGTATGTCAATCCCAATAAGAACATGCAAGAGAGATTTGGCTAAACATCCAATTGTGAAATTTTGTGCTTGCTTTTTTTTCTTAGAACTGCTTTTTTTCAATCACCTTTATGGAGGTATGGTTTGTCTACAACAAAACGCATCCATTTTAAGTGTGCAGTTTAGTGAGTTTTGACAGATATATCCACCTGTGCTACCAGTGCCCCAATGCAGGTGTAGATCATTTCCATCACGTGAGAAAGTTCCCTCCTGTCCCTCCCCAGGTAGTCACTGACCTGCTTCCTGCCACTGTAGGTTAATTGTAGCTGTACCTTTTCTAGAGTTTCATGGAAATGAAATTATACAGCATGTATTCTTTGTGCTGGCCTTTTTGCTTATGTCTGCTTTTAATGTGAACCATGAGTCCACAGGAATCTAGTATAGAAGTTTTTAGTAACTGTAAATCCAGCCCCTAGAATACAATTTTGATAGATCTTTAAAGAAAAGTTTATTGTTTCCTTGCTGTGTCTGTGGCCCTGTCTTAGGCTCCTCATACCCTCGTTAAATCCTCAGATCAGCCTTGGGAAGTAAGTATTCTTTTCTGCGTTTATAAAAGCAGCAGTTTCTTAAAGGCATCTTTTCTTTTTTTCAGTCTCTGATTACTGCTACCTGGAAAATGGGTTGAATTGAGGGATATTGAACTTTTGCCAAGATTAGCACTTACGAATATTGGAATATGCCTCTAGTGGTATTTTCAATGACGTGTCCAAGGCCTTTGTAAAGATTAAGTGACATAGTGCATGTCAAGGGTGCCCAGCACACAGTAGCACCCCCAAATGTCACCTGTCATTACTGTGACTCGGGGGGACTCACACGCCATTGCAGCTGGAGCCCCTGTGTGATGATCCAGGCCAGCAGCATTCTTCCCCCCTCAGCACCCTGATGTTTCACCCAGGTCCAGGGAAGGGTGGGCCTGTATTAGTACAACCGCATATAGCTTTAGGGAGAGAAGTGGTAATCCCCGCTTAATTTATTTAACATTTTAATATCCATATACCAGGGCAGGGGTGAGCCTGTCACCTACTTCACCCTTGTTCCCCCACTAGCTCTTCCTTTTTCTGCTTTTCATGTGAAAGGAACAGGCTCCAAATGACCCAATGTGGGCATTCCACCAGTGGGGCTCTGCTTCTCATTTTTGCGGTGTGAGAAGTCGTGGCGGCTTTGCACGGCAGGTGTGTGCGGGAGCACAGGAACTCAGCTCTCCAAACTTGCAGCCTTTAGGAAATCTAAACAGGACAGGGGAGATGCCAGCCCAGCGTTGAGATATTTTAAGGTCGTGCCAGTTCAGATCGGGAACTGTCCTTACCATCGTAGTATCTTCAGTGCCAGCCAAGCCGGAGAAGGAGTTTGTAGCATAAACTCAAAGTTAATAATTTCGAAGTTTTTTGCTCAACCCACAGAAAGAGGTAAAATAATAATAATAATTTTACAATTTTTTGTTTGGAATGTATTAAACATTTTAGAGCTAAAATATGAAATCAGCGAACACCATCTTTTAGCAGTTATTTTTAATTTGGGGGGTTTTTTTAGTTCTAATTTGTCATATTTTCTCTTCCTCCCTTATCCTTCATATCACTTTAGAAATACGTGTGAATTAAGGTCAATTAGTGTGTGTCGACATCCACCTCAAACTAAATCTCTAAATTATCTTTGTTTAAATCTTGAAGAGGTAGTAATTTCAGCTTAAGTGGCAATTAAAAAGCAAGAATTATGCTTAATAACCTCCACGGGGGTACCTGAGGTCTTCTGTTGTAGAGTCTTGACAAATACTGTTAGTCATCAATAATTTAGGGGAGTATCATCTGACTCCCATTTAGTTTTACAAGGTTACATGGGCTCCATTTCTCTCTGGGGAGAGAGCAGAGTGAAAACAGCTGGGCACGTGGGTGTGCTGAAGCCAAGCGCTGTGCTTACCACGGTTGCCTCTGCCTCGGTTTCCCCTTTTTTCTGGAAATGGTCATGAACCAACTCTTCTCCAACCTGAATTCCCTTGCTATTCATTATCAAAACGTTAACATGCAAATTCTGTTTTAGAGCTACTAACTCAAATGTGGTCCTGTGTAACGGGATTAACATTAATTTAGTTAAGTGTATTGTCAGATTTGACACTGAGGACATATTCATGCTAATTAGAACAGGTACAGTGAATAGGCTCTCACTAGAGCTGTCTCATTAAGACTGAACTGAATTGATTTTGATGCTTTCTTACAGATTTTTAAATTAAGAGTAACAAATGGCAGCAATTGGTTCCAAATACATAGACTGTTACCTAAAGCAGCCACGGTCCCTCTCCACGATTATTTTTTTACATTTCAAGTAGACTAACTTCTTACCTCCTCCTGTCTCTCTATTATCGTCCCACTAAATTATAGTAGTACAACCGAATACAGCTTTAGAGAGAGCAGTGGTAATCCCTGCTTAATTTGTTTAACATTTTAATATCCATTTAACAAGTACATTTAACAAGTACATAAAATAGGATATTAAGTACCTTATTAGCAGATAAAATAATTCTAGTGATGGAATGTATTTTAAGTCTTTGTATAAATGGTTGAGTGAATATTAATACTCAGGTCATCTTCTCCAAATAGTGATAAGCAGACCAAAAAGTTAAGTGTCATTATTGTTAACTTCATTTGATTATCTTTAGTTTAGGATTTCCATTAGAAGGCCAGTGTATTTTCAAAGGTAAAGAGTTAGAACATTTTAAAATTTGTCTCCATAAAACATTTTTTCCATAAAATACCAGACTGACTTATGAACAAGCAGCTGCTATATTAGCATCACTCACATACCAGAGTCTCGTCTTGTGCTTTTTGCCATAGATAAGAAGTACAAAAAGCAAATGTGCTCTGTATTTCTGAGAGCACTTCCAGTAACATGCAGATTCTTTAAGCAGTGATTATCTGAGGCCATCATCAGAGTTAGGAATTTCTGAATATAGGTGAAAAGCAATACTCATCAGATTTAGGTATAATTGTGAAAGTCAGGCCAATTTTCCTTTACTACTTGTCTTCGTTGAGATAGAAGTTGCATTTAAACAGCTTTGAAAATAAAGTAAAAGCAGAAAAAAGTAATGAATTTACTGCTTGTTATTCTTGGTGGATAATAATATCAGAAGTTCATTGGTACGCATTATCCCTCAGCAGAAAAACGCTTGTACAGTTTAAGTTTCTAGGTATTTGTACAGCACAGTGTCCTATGCAGAATGAAGTGTGCCGAGTTTTCACAGTAAGTTCAGAACCATTAGAAAACAGGGAATAAAGAAATAAGGATGGGTGTGAGCAACATGGGTAGACTGCTCTCTTGTAAGTATCCCTTAAAAATAATCATTAAATATTTTTAAAATAACAGTCATTATTTGTACAATTTTGAAAACCATCACTAAAAATGATAGCTTTGCCTTTTTATTTTTTTTTTTTTGTATAGTGTTCTGGGCACTAAATAAGTGCTTTTCATGACTTTCTACTTTTTTACATGAATTATTGATTTTTCACCATAATCATAAACGGCATTATTGTTACCCTCTTAAGGGTGGGGAAACTGAGATGCAAAGCAGTTAACTCACACAGCAGACACGAGATGGAACTAGGGTTGAAGCCCAGCTCTCTGGCCCCAGAGCTCATGCACAATTCCATCTGGCCTTCTGTATACCCTGGCCCGTGTATCAGTAACGTTTTTCCAATTAGAATTTATAAAGAGTGGCTGTTGATTGGTAAGATTATACCTTACAATATACAGTTATACCTTCATCTTAAAATATTATTGCTTTCATTGCAGAGTCAATGCCCACCTCAGTTATTTGTAGCAGTCCTCATAGTTTCTGTGTTTAAATAGCGTGCAGCCATATTGCTACATTGCATCACTTGAAGCTTTCTGTCTGTTCCAACCCCAGGATAGTTTTTTTGTTTCCCCTTCTGCTCCTGTTCTCTACACCGAAGCAGTCTCTAATACTTTATCTGGTTATTGGAGAGAACACAAAAGTCTTTGTGAAGGAAGGTGAAAGATGGGGTGCTATGGTACACCCATCTTTTAAATTCTCTCCTGGAATTCCTATTGTTATTCAACAAACGCGTTTGTTTAGTGCCTACTAGATGCCAGGCTCTGTGCTTGAGACTAGGGGTATTGTGAACAAAGCATGCACTGCCCACTTTTGCGGAGCCTACGATCTGATTGATTTCCAAGGATGGTTCTGGATACTGCATTTCAGTTATGAAAATGCTTTATCCTGTTTGTGGGTTTGGGGGAGTTTGGGGTTTGGGGCTGTTGTTCTCTCCAGCCCCACCCCACCTACTCTGAGCCTGTCTCTCTTGGAGCTGCAGGGAGAGAGTTGCTGCAGGGACACAGAGTCAGCCCACAGAGCTGCATGGCTGCCTTCTTGTCATTTTTTTAAGTTACAGCAATGCCAACACTGCTAACGTGCTGCTTCCGGGAGTGCGGACTGGTAGCCGCGGAGGTTCCTCGGCACACACACAGGCTGCTTAGTTGCTGGTGGTACTGGGGTGTTCACTGTGCAGTGTGACAGCGTCTGTGTTTTTGTCCTGGGAAGTATTAATGCATTTACTTTATTTCCACAAAATCCCTATCACCTCGTTAATGTTTAATTTGTCTTTACTTGGCATGTGTGCCTATTAATGCCGTGAAATGGTGGGGTTTGTTTTTTCTTTTTAATTGATGGGTAGGTAACAAATCAAAAGGCGTTTGAGGGCCACTGCCCTAAGGGACCAATCACTGAGGTCATTTGCTGGAAAGAGATCAGAGCACTCAATTATAGAGCCTTATGGACTTGCTTTGTCATCATCAGTACTGTTTATTCATTTTCTACTGAGCACCCAGAAAAAAAAAGTATTTCATGAAGTACTATGGGGAATTGATAGGAAAAATAATTGGGTGATACTTGCTTCCCGATTTCTTTCTGATTGTGTCTGTAGGCTTTCAATTGATGTTTGTGATCTTCCGTACTACTGGTTATAACCACTTATCTGTGAGCTCATGTATTGGTGAACTTTCCATCTGGGCCAGGGATCTGTGTGGTTCTCTAAAATCAGGCTTCAGCCCCACGGTCTTCAGAAGGAAGCCGTATGTACAGGGACCCTTCGGATTTGTTAGCGGGATGACCACAGCAAATTGCAAGACCTGGAGGATTCTTTAAACCCTTCTCCCAAACTTCTCGTTGCTACAAGCAAAAGAGCCCACTTGCAAAGGGATCAAGTAAGATCCCATTCGGGATAAACCAGAGGACGCGCAGGCAGGAACACGGGCATTAGAAACTGACCTCCTGAATACAGAAGTGGACAGCTGGTTGGGAAATGAGGAGATAAAACTGGTCCGATCCTTCTCCCTCATGCACAGCCCTTTCCTCCTGTGTCTCTCTTCTTGTCTCTCCTGGACTTTCCTTTCCTTTCCTTCACTTTCTCCTCTCGTCTCCCTCCCGCACCACTGGCCTTTCCTCACTTCCTGCCCCTCTTCCTTCCGTCTGACTTCTCTCGGGCTTCTCTGTCCCTCTCCTGCTTCGCTGACCTTGGCCCCTTCTCTCCTCAGACAAGATTGCCTTTGCCCACTTTGCCCTCCCTCTCCCCACCATCATCTGGGCATTCTGTGCTGCGTCCTGTGCTTTGAAAACCATCGAGTAAAATTAAGCTGTGCTCTTAGTAATACCAAAGAAATCCTGCCGCACGTTTCGCTTCTCTGAGCAGAATGCCCCAGTGCAGTGCCGCCTGCTGCCGTGGGCAAGTGCACGCACGGCCTGTTTTCAGAGTCTGAGCCCCAGCGGGTCAGACACCCCCACACTGCCCCAGACAGAGACGCACACCTGAGATGGGAGGATGCTAGCTCTGATTCCAGGGTATTTTACTTCCAGCTTTAAATGAACTGGCTTTTTTGACCTTGGGCAACTAATCTAAATATTGCTGCCTCAGTGTTCCATCTTTGCAGAAGTATTGGCCTTGCCTTCCTCCCTCTCTGGTACTTTTAAAAGACTTACACAAGTTATGATTGTTCATAAAGTCTTTGAAGTTCTGGGATCTCTTAGATAACTACTTCATATGCATAAGGCACTATGTAAATACAAGGAATGGTTTTTTTTTTCTAGTACATTTCCATTTTTTATAGGGAACTTTTCTTCCCAATCAGGTTGATCTTTTAAAAGTTCGTTTGTTTTGTACTCTTGTTGGTTTTTATTTTAAGATACATCTCCAAGAACACAGATGTCTCCCTTACAGTGTGAAAATTGCACAGAATAGCTCGATGCAATAAAATACTGAGGAGGAGGATTGTTCACTGCTGTCTTGAGTGCTCAATCGAATGCCTTCTCTTTAATCCGTACCTTCGATGCTGTCTTCTCACCCATCTGCTCCTAAGCAGGAAGTTTATCTACCGCTGTTGTCTCCAAAATATTTCAAGAAACAAATCTCCAGTGCTGACACCAGAGCTAGCAGCTCAACCGCAGGCACCATTGGGTCTCCTGGCGTCACTGGCCACAGTTGGTTGTAGACAGATGCTGCCTTGGCCACATCCTGAGGGACAGAGCCAGAGGAGCCCATTCATTCAGCTCCACATTTATTCAATACCAGTTCCCATTAGCAGCTCCAAATGGGACTAATATAACTAAGAAGTAGGACCCAACAGCCAGAAGACAATCAGTCTGTATCTTCTGAGCATAAATATCCCAGCAAGTGCCAGATGTCACCTGGTGTTTTTGGCAAACCGTGAGGCCTGGGGTATGCCTGTCAACAGGACACACGACCCACCGGGTCTAGGGTATACACATCGGCACTGCTTCCCTCAAATGCCCTCTCGTTTCCTTTTTTATTACCCAGTGGGTCTTTTGGAAAAGATGCCACTGATTCTGCTCACAAGAGATCCTGACTTTATTTTTCAAAAGCATTGCTTCAGCACGGAAACAAATTTCTTTTGTGTTCTCTAGGGGGATCTCAAATAAGCTGCTTTCAGACCGCTCTGATATTCCAGAACAATGTAAGATATAAATAAATAATTAACATCCCAGCCAAATGATCCCAAGAATTTTTTCGAAGTAGGCATTTTGCTCACTAAGCACTATGTTATGTTAATAAAATATGTTTTATTTTCCATTTCCTCCTGCCACTGAAGGCAAATAGAAAGGAGAAGTGATTAAAATTTAATCTTCCCAATCAGTTGGAGAAAATGGTGTGATTGTTAAGAAATTGCTCTGAGTTGGCTCCTTTCTGCACTCATGCTTTTGGAATGCCTTTCATTTCATGACCAGTTCTCCTTTCTTTCAAAGAATTTTGAATTCTAGTTCTGACCTTCTAAAATGCTAGCTTTCTTAAGGTATTCGAAATTCTATGGTTTATATTTTTAAAAATCGTAGGACTAGTAAAAATTCAGAACTGGAAAGAGCACTGTAGAGCATCTGGCCCAACTGCATGTATCACGAGTGGGAAAACTGGAGGGAGAGAACGATTTGCCAAGGCCACGTCACTCGGTGGTGACATGACTCAGAGTAAAACTTGACCTTTATGCTTTCGCATCCTCGGGGAAAACATTTCTGAGCTTAGGTACCTCAATTGATGTCAACACCATTAGAAGTGCTGGAAGTAGTTCCTTCTTTATAAGGTAATTGGGGCAAAAGTTAGAAGTGTGATCCCTGTAATGTGGAATTACTAAATATAGGTATGTCTTATTTTAAAATAATATGCCCTGGATTCATAAAACCAAGAGAGGTACATTCTTTGCTATACCAAAGTATTGTTTGGCTTCAAACTGATTACTTAAGAGTATGCCTAAGTAGTTCCCAGAATATTTAAAGCACAATTTGATTTTAAAAATTTTATTTACGTGGGTGTTTTTTGTCATCAGAAATTCCCTGTGCCTATGGCCAGGTCTCAGATTAAACTCTCAACTCTCTGAGGAGTTCACTTCCACAGTGCCCTAGCCTGGCACCAAGTAGAGTAGCCAGCCAACATTTTCTAAACGAATGAGCAAAAGAGGAGATGAACTTTCTATGAACACATCTATCGTATAAAATAGAGTAAACATATATTTATAAATCTGCATATTTTAATTTTTTAAATTTTTAATGCAAAAATTCAAGCAAATGGGCTTCTAAGAATCTAAGAGGAGGTTCCTAGAAACTTAATTAAGGTTAAATGGATCACATTTGACTTTCAATACTCTGCTGGAGAAGGAATTTTTATGACCACATCCTAGAAAGTCAGTAAGTCAAGTTTATTGCCTACTTTGGGGCAGACGTGTCCTGCTCACTGCACCTAGAACTAGGACTGAGGGGAGTAAATAAAATGCCAATTCTCTGTGGTAGGGGAGCTGTCCACTTCCTGGGCCAGCCGGCTCCTGTCCTCTCTGTGATCACTAGCCATCCTTCTAACCCTCTGGGCGGCAGGTTCACCCCCAAACAGACCAGGTGAAAGGAACAAGCCAAGTCTATCCTTTCTTCTGGGAAAGCCTGAGCATGTATAGCCTAGTAATAGGAGAGGGCAACCTTATCTGGGTACACAATGGCTAGCGGTAAAATATCACAGTGAATTTATTACTAGGTAATTGTAGGCTAAGGCATTTGACCTCAGAGTCAACTTCCTTCTCTGTGAAATGGTGATAATACCTAACACTGTGTAGAGGTCTCTGATTGCAGACTCGAAGGCCCTCTGTAAGTGTCAGATTCTGTTTTGTTGCCAACCTTTGCTGTCACTTGCATCTTCCCTCCAAGAGAACATGCGGAACCGACTTCTGGACGTGCAGGAGGTGTGTGTACCTGTACGGCTTTCATCATTTTACTCTTGCTGTGTTTTAGAGCTGGGAGTGGAGGGCTCCGGGAAGAGGGCACAGATGACCAGAGAGGCCCCAAGAGTGTGGAAACCACAGCTGTGCCCCTTTCTTTGAGGATCAAACGAAATAGACTTCTATGTCAGCTGCATATGAGCTTACCATGACCTGAGGCTCATTTAATTTTCAGTTCTGCACATTTCCTCCTTGGCAAGAAAATAAAGAGGACGGAAGCATTATCCCTAAATTTAGTTCCATTTCTGTATTTCTTCATTCAGTCCTTTAAAAAATGTCCAAAAAATCTCTTTTATGAAGGTAAAATATCACAGTGTGCCAAGAGTGTGCGCTAAGTGATTTAATTGGGCAATATAGTGCTTTTTTTTTCCTTTTTTAAAAAATTTCAAAAGTAATAAATATTCAACTCCAAGGAGCATAAAGGAATAAAAACATAAAAAAAAAACTTCGCCTATAACATCATCACCCAGTCCCAACCCCTGCTAATATTTTGGTGCCTGTAATTCCAGAATTTTCCATTGTACCTGTACATATTTTTGTAAAAATACCCTTTCCCTATAAAACTATTATTACTGAGCCTTCTATCTCTTTAATGCTATATTTTAATTTTTTAAAAAAATTCATAATATCTGTAGTTGAGCTGTAGTGTATATTTTAAAAATACTCTGTAGTGTTTTGAGTGAACTTAAAAATATCTAAGAAATCTAATTTAAAAATTCAGCCATAATAAACATGGCAAGATTCTATCAAAATGTTCTTTTTGTCAAGTTCATTTTCCTTTTGACCAAAAAGCAGAGAAATGGCGAATAGTCGTTCTTTTCATGGCCTCAGCTTAGTAATCTCATAAGGGAGTTTCTCGGACACATATCTCATTATGAAAAAGAAAAAAACAGAAAGGCATGTTGAGGGCACTGACTCCATCTCTGGCAGAGAGACTGTGCATTGAGACAGATAAACAGTAGTAACCCCACCTCCTGGCCACAGCAAAAAGGGTAGCATTTTACTACTTCAGATTAGGAAAGAGTTGCACATTCATTTAATGCAGTTGATGGTCCTTTTGAAACAACTTTGAAGCACCCTATTTTTTTTCTGTGAAATTAAGATTTTTATCTAAAAAGAAAAATCAATACAGCTCCAGTGCCATTTCATTTTATGAACCCTACTATGATGATTTCATTATCTACTTCTTTTCGTGCACTTTGTCCAAGGCACAGAATGAGCATCTTGTTATGCTCTGCCCTATTTTGTTTGTCTAAACCGCAGCATGTATTATAATACTTTAATATATCAGTGTAAAACACTACCTTTCTCCTGGGCCTTGCCTGCTCAACTGCATAAAAGTCATTCCCTGTCCCTTTCACTTCTCACTTCTCTGTGCGTCTGGTTTACTGGTTTGGCAAATTTCATTTTTGTGTGTCCAGAGGAATAAAATAAACTTCATTTTTCCTTCCCCGTGGCGAGCACTGTGTTAGACGTTTGCCTCTTCGGCTGCCTTCTTTACCTCTCCGGAGGGTAGGGAGATTTAGCTCCGTCTTAAAGGTAAGGAAACTGGAATCAGATAGGTTTGGTAACTTCTGCAAGATCACACAAAGGATGAAGCTGAGCTCAAGCCAGGTCTTTAGATTCCAAAAAAACAGGGCTGTTTCTCCTGCATCCTAGGGTCATCTGTATAGGAAACTTTTCCTGCTATATGAAATTTTGAGAATTGCCTCAACTTTTTTCCCTTTACTGTTTTTGGATGGAAATATTTCTGTAATGTATTATATACTTTCCAATCTAAGATAGTCTGGAGTTTGATATTCAGATGACTTCATTTTACATGATTTTGGTAATTAGCTACTGTCCTATGAGCTAGAAAACCAACAGCCACACTTCTTATAATGTATGAATTAAAAGTAACACAAAGAAATAATAAATGTTTGAGGTAATAGATATGCTAATTACCTTGATTTGATCATTACATGTTGTGTACATGGATTGAAATATCATTCATGTGTCTAAAATAAAACTTAAAAAATAAATTTGATTAAGTTCTCTAAAAAAGAGTAAAGTAGGCTCTATGAGTTTGAAGGGGGCTCCTATGAATAAAGTGAATGGAAAACTTGACATCCAATTCAGATGCTCAGAAGACTTTTTTTGGGCTAATTCTTTGCTGTCTTCCAGATGGTTGAGATTAACAAAAACTGTCCTCTAAATTATGTATATAGTATTCATCAATTTTGAAGCACTACTGGGGACTTCTTTTTTCACTTAGGTGAAATTATAAGAAAAGATTTCTTTTCTCTCTCCAGGCTCATTCTGTTATTTAGTTAAAGTCAACAGAGACCGCAGAGTTTGGCAGATTATAGGTGTCCAATAAAGAGTACTTGAATGAATGAAGAAACAACTGGGGCCTCCTTCAAAATACATTGACACTGTAACAGGGCGTCTTGCTGTAGGATTAAGAAACTATGGTCAGTAAAGTGAAGTTTTTCTATAAGAACCGTTACTGAGAGTCCACTAGGATTGTGTCATTCCTGAAATAACACTCCCAGAGCAGCCACAAATTTCCATCCTAGGAATCAGGGTATTTCCTAAGATACTTTTATTGTAGGTCTCAGAGTATCAGAATTAATCAGAACTCTCCCTTTTCCAAGCATGCCATATAATATAGGTGTTTCGTGTGTGTGTGTGTGTGTGTGCGCGCGTGGGTGTGTAAAAGAGAGAGAGAGAGAGAGAAAGAGAGAGAAGGAGAAAGGGAGAGAGAGAGAGAGAGAAATAGATGTGTTTTAATCCAGGTTGAAATTTGTGGAAAAGTTATGATCTATATTAAATTCTTTCACTGTCTATTGAATGGTATGAATTAGAATATCAAATAATATAAGTATTTCACTATTGACGTGCTTTTCTGGAAGTACCACTAAGAAGCTTGTTTCTTTCTCCAGTGAAAGAGGTAATATAGTCCAACTAGACAGTGAAACGTGACACAAGACAGGTACATACATTCTTAACCAATAAAGTCATTAAAACTTTCAGTTTAAACTTCAGCTCATCTGTTCAAGGCAGTGCCCTGGGGCTCCTGCTTGAACAGGGCACTGCTAGGTTCGGAGGCAAATTTTTCACTTGCTGCTTTTGAAAGATGTCTGAAGTCAAATCCCTTGAAGGATTTTACTACCAAAAATCGTTGCTGGTCTATTGGGTGGGTGAGTTGGATGATTCAGCTACAGGGAAGCAGTGAACGGAAAGCACCCGGGAAAGGGAAATTTTAAAGATAAACTGATCGACATGCCTGGAAAATCCGTGCAGGGTAGAAAGGGAAAAGAGGGAATTAGAAATAAAATTCCCAAGGGCTGCTTCATGTCGGAGTATTTTAGATTCAGTGAATTCTATGAAAGGAAATAATAAACACCTTTTTGGCTTTTTTTTTTTAAAGATGGCATTTCAGAGAAAATTAAGTGAATATTTGAACGTAAGGGGTTCTGATTGGAGGAGGTTTTTTTCAAGATTATTCTTGGTTTATCTTCCTTTTATTTAAGTAGGAGTTGTACTAAAGTGAGGAAATCTTAAGGGTGCACATGTATACAACTGTGTCGCCATCCCGATCCAGATGTCGAACTCTCCTGGCTCTCCCAAGGCTCGTCCTTACCACTCCGGTCAGTCGCCCCAAAGCTGCCAGCGACCCCATCTTTGCCATCACGGGCTCCTTGCGCCTGCCTGTCACCTCGTCAGAATGGAGTTACATGGAATGTGCCTTTCGTGTCTGGTGCCTTTTCTTCAGTGCTCTGTCAGAGCCTGGGGGCATCATTTCTTCTCCTTAGTATCAGTAAAGAAGGGAGAAATCCTGTTAGAAGGAGAGAGGGAACAGATGTGTTGTGGGGTCCTATGTCATTCGTCATTCGTATCAAATACTAAAACACCCCTATTTCTCCATCACACGAGTGGTAAGTTCAAGCCTGTTAGCATTTGGGCTTCTAAATATTATTGTAAGAAAAATTCAAGCCAAGTGTACTGTGCTGTCCAATATGATAGCCACTAGCCACAGGTAGCTATGTAAATTAACATTTAAATTAGGTGAAATAAATTAAAATTAAAGATGCAGTTCCTGGGTCACACTCATCACACTGCAGATGCTCGGGCAGCCACCTGTGGCTGGAGATGACAATGCTGAACCGGGCAGAGCGAGAGCATTGCCATCACTGCAGGAAGTTCTGCTGGACTGCTCTGTTTAAGAACACTGGCTCTTAGCCTCCTACCTCTTCCGCCTGCTCTTTTCCAGATACGGGGATGTTGTGGCGAGCTTTATTTATGGATCGTGCCACGGCACTCCAGCCTGGGCAACAGAGTGAGATTCTGTCTCAAAAAAGAAAATAAAGAAATTTATTTGCCCAAGTGACAGAAATTCTAGAGAAAGGCTCAGAGTCGGTTGCCTTGGTGTCTCAACGTCAGGACCAGGTTCTTTCCCACTCTCAGCTCTGCCATCCTGGGCTTCGGCTTCATCCTTCCGCTGGCAGGAACGAGCATCCCATCCGGGACTTCAGTGTCCAGGGAAAGACGAGAGAGCATCAGCTCCAGCTACTGGCGAGGGAAGGAGGGTGCACCAGTCGTGCTGGATGAAGCATCTGGAGTCAATGAGGTGAACATTAGGTCAACTCCAAGGTCCATTGCAAGTGCCAAGACCCCCCCGGCCCCAAATAGCCACCCCCAAGCCCAGCCTATGGATTTTAAAAGTTCTTACAATCTGCCCCATACAGACAATACCATGTGGAAAGCCCCACCTCTGTTAGCTAATATCAGGTGATGCTTTAGAAATGACCGTAACTAGGGGACACAGAACCAGGAAGGCATCCAGGATGGGGGGGCAAGCCCAGGAGCAGAGCCAGGGGCTCCCCAAAGGGGGGCAGCTCTAATCCTGCCCTTAAGGTTTAATGTCCATCCCCCACTCCCAGTTGTAGAAACACTGTTTAATTTTAAATTTAGCAATATCCATACATTTATGACTTACAGTGTACATGGCGTATATTCTGAGAAATCTGGAATCCTTCAACTGATCAGTTATGCTTTTTTTTTCTCCTTCTGTATAGACCTTGCAGTGTTAGAGCTGTGCTGAATGGGGTCACAGACTAACGACAATATTAACCCTGCAAATCTGCTCATTTTCGTCTGAGCACCCTCAGGCAGGACAGAGAATGTGTCCAATTGAAAAACTATTATAGGCTTTGCGGTGCTGTGATGGGCTGAAAGGTAGCGGGGAGGAGGGTGTGTGTGTGTGTGTGTCTAGCCAGGAAATCATTTTCTAAAAGGAAGTCAGATAGTATGTATATCTTAAAAGTGGAGCTTATATGATTGCATTTTAAAGGAAAAATGTATTTAGATGTCTTAGAGGATTGAAGGAAAAAAAAGAAAGGAAAAATGTGTCTTTTGTCATCCAAATTTTAAAATGTTACTTTTAATATTTCTGAATGTTAACTTTTATGTTTCCTACCTACCAACTGTGTCTTTGGTTTGTTTTTTTTTTTTTTTTTAAGTTTTTTCCCCTACCCAATACCCCTTTAATTCCTTTTCCTTGTGTGCTACAAACATCCTTTTGTGTTTTTTAATGTCTATTTTGCATGGTTAAAAATACACATACATTTATAGGGAATAATGTAGTGAACTCTCTTGAGCCCACCACCCAATTTAAGAACTAAAACATTAACTCTCTTTCTGTGACTGTTTCTGGGTTCTGTTTAATTCAGCATGTAGAAAAGCGCAACACAGATGGTAAATATTTTGCGTAAAGGTCCAATCACCACTCCATTTGAGTTTCAGAAAGCATGTGCTCTCCCAGTCTTGCTTGGACATGTGGTTAATGCTAAGTAGTCTAACAGTTGTGCCCCAGGTAATTCCTAAAGCTGTTCCAGATCATAAAATCTATGATGTTTTGCAAATTTATATTTTATCATGCTGTGTTTTATGCACAAAAGCTAGATGACTTCCCCTTTGTAATCTCCATCAAAGGCATTTTTCAAAATCCCTTTAGTATGCCTTATCACTGGCTTCGCCACACATTGTTTGTGTGTTTGAAAACCATCTCTGGCTAAATTATAAATCCGAGACTATACGTGTGTCATCAGACTTACAGAATTCATATATAAACGCTATTTTAGCTTATTCCTCAATTATAGACCCTTTTATTGAGTGCCACCTACCTGATTTGACTTGGGTGTGGTTTGGGCTCTAATTTAAAAGCAATCAACCATGTTTTGATAGTGTTTGAAATATTTATATTGTATCCAATATTTATATTGTATCTCAAGAGTACAGTTTCTGGCACATGTTCTTGCTGCCGCAATGTGATATCCTCATTCTGGTCTGTTTGCTCACATTGCACCTTTGCTGCGACGACACATCTCTGCATCAACATCTGCTTCAGTTCCACTCTGGGAACTTGATTTCTTCAAGAAATCAGGCAAACAGAGGAGCAGCTTGTTTGTGGTTCACAAGCACACACGTATCACTTGAGGGTATATTCCTTTCAAAGTGCGCCCATACCCACGGTCTTATAGGGAAAGAAACAGGGAACAGGTAGGTAAGATATAGGTTGATTTTTTTTTTTTTTAATTTGCTAACTGATAAACTTGTGGTGCCTCTTTGCAAGGTTGCTTTAAGGATGTGAGCTGATGGCTAGACCAGCTATACCTTCTTTTTCCTGATTCAAAAAATAGAAATTTAAGAAAATATTTTGTAGAACACAAGTGCCAAAGTTCTGTTTTTATTCCAAGTGCATAGCAATGAGGAAGTTTTCAAAGAGAAGGATAAATCATACATACTTTATTTAGGTGCATATTAAGTGTTGATTGTCTCTTCATCCAGAATGAATAGAATTTCTCCACATGCTATTTACCAGTTGTTAAATGCGAGAATTTATTAGTATAATGAAAGCTCGTAGTCTTTAGAATTATTTGAAATGAGCATTAGTTCAGCTCCTTGATTCTAATCATGTGAAGTTTTCCTTTTCTTTACTACAGAATTTGTTTTTCTAATATTCATGATAACAAAAGCGAGAGCTTGCTGATTTTCCAGATTTATCATCGAATGAATATCAACAACATTAATCACTGGTTATTCTTTATGATGTGTGTATTTCCTTTCTTTCCACCGAAAAGAGAAAACATGCCTAAACTTGCTTATCTCTCCGTAGGACAGTCGGCCCAATATGTCAAGACCTCTGATCACTAGATCCCCTGCATCTCCGCTGAACAACCAAGGCATTCCTACTCCAGCACAGCTCACAAAATCCAATGCGCCCGTCCACATTGACGTGGGCGGCCACATGTACACCAGCAGCCTGGCTACCCTCACCAAATACCCTGAATCAAGGTAATCTGAAAAGTCAGACTCCGAAGTGCATGTATTTGATGAACTAATTGTTTTTCCTTTCACCAGCATCGCAGCGTGGCCTCACCACAGCTGGGGTGAGGACGTGAAAGTGCCACGTGGGCCACCCTGCAGCGCAGGTTGCTCCTGGACGTGGCCGTACATCTTAGAAGTTCTGATAATTTTGTAGGAGGACGTCACTTGGCCCATCAACTTGTGAACTAGAAAAAAAATGAGAGACTCTATCAGTGAGGGGTTATATTTAGAATAGGATGCAAAAGTCCAGGAAGCCAAAATAGTCTTGTTCTTTTTTCAAAAAAATGAAGGATCATGGAACTTACGAGAAAGCTCAAGGCAGATAAATAAATTTACGAATAGTTTGAGGAAGGAGAGTGGTTTACAGATAGGCAGTATACATTTATGTTTATGAGATATCCCCTCGCACACCCATATCCACCCATTTCTAAAGGAATTCCAAAGAAATAATTTCCTTTGTACCCTGGGACAACCCTCCTGGCTCTTTCCAAATTCAGGGACTATACCCAGATCTTGTAAAGGAATTTATCGTCACCAGCCCTACTGGTGGATAGAGAAGGAGGCATAAGCTCATGTGGGCTGATGCCAGGGAAAAGGGTGTTTCTCTGCTTGTTTCTGCTCAGAGGAAATGGACAAACACACTGTTTGGGCACCAGTTGCATTTTTAAGAATGTCTTAAAAGTGACAGAGAACAGGTAGCTTACAGCCTAAGTAGATGGCACTGATATAAAAATCACTGTCACCTTAAGCTACACGAAGACTGATTGGGGGATTTTTAGGGTTTTTTAAAATCTCACTTCACTACCTGATATTTTATGAAAGAATGTGAAGGTTGGGAAGAAGAAAGAGGAAGTATTTTCTCTCTTGATTTCCAGATTTAATTTCTACAATCAAAATGAAATGATTTAAACAAAATCTATTTCTATTCGTTATCCAAAAGACTGTATATTTTAAAATAAAATGATCATATCAGTCCTGTATTGGTATTATTGAGTCCCCACCTTCCCTAAATGCATTATAGTAGGTACTACAAAGTCATCTTATCATAATGGCTATATTTTTCAAGAATATTGTTATATAAGTAATGTTCTTAAAAAAATAGCTATTTCCTATCCTTCTAACTCCAAACTCAATAACAGAAATCCACTACTGCTTCTTCAAATGAACAATTCATTCTAGGGATCAAGTCACAAAATGTGTGAGTCAAAAAGCAAATCCTTGGCTATGGCAGAATTCACTGGTCTGGTCTGGTGGCCTTTTGCCTCAGTTTGCTTTTTGAGGAGGGAAATTAATATTTAATAATAACACCATATTTCTATGACTTAAACAATAGGTTTTCTTCCAGTGCTCACTGTAATGGGCTGGGTCTCTGTCCACTGATCACGCTCACCCAAGGTTGGCTCCTTGTTGAGCTCCCTGGCATCACTTGGCCTGTTGACTGTGGTACAAGATAGAGGGATAGAGGCTCTGTCTATTCAGTTCCTGACTCCCCAGTAATTAGCCACTTTCATTGTTTGGTGCTATATGTTATTAGGTAAAGACCTCAAATAGTGTCTCATTTGTAGATTCTCCCTCAGTCCATTGTTCCATGGGTATTTCCAGGAGTCCACTTTTTGCCCCTTATTCTCCACACCCTGAGACATGCATCAGATTCCATGCATGGCATTACTCTCCATACCTGGCTGATAGCTGGTAGACACATGTAGCTGATGAGCACTTTATATGTGGCTATTCCAAATTGAAGTGTCTTCTCAGTGTAAAATATACATTGGATTTGAAAGAATTAGTACCAAAAAAAGTAAAACAACTCAATAATCTTTATTTTATTTTATTTTTATTTTTTTAATTTTCATTTATTTTTTTTATTTTGTTAGAAAATTTTATTTCTTTTTTAGTTTTTTTTTTTTTTGAGACAAAGTCTCACTCTATAGCCCGGGCTAGAGTGCTGTGGTGTCAGCCTAGCTCACAGCATCCTAAAACTCCTGGGCTCAAGCGATCCTACTGCCTCAGCCTCCCAAGCAGTTGGGACTATAGGCATGTGCCACCATGCCCAGCTAATTTTATATATATATATATATATATATATATATATATATATATATGTAGTTGTCCAGCTAATGTCTGTCTATTTTTTTAGTTGAGACGGAGTCTGGCTCTTGCTCAGGCTGGTCTTGAACTCCTGAGCTCAAATGATCCACCCACCTCAGCCTCCCAGAGTGCTAGGCATGAGCCACCATGCCCAGCCACAGCGCAGTAATCTTTTGTATTGATTTCATGTTGGAATGATAATATATTGAGTTAAATAAAATGTATTATTAAAATTAATTTCATTTTTTTCTTTTTACCTTTTTAATGTTGCTACTAGAAAATATAAAATTACATATATCTCACTTTTTATTTCCATTGGGCATCAATGAACTATGAACAGATGTATTTATATAAGCATCTAACTAAACTTATCTCTCCCCCAACCTGATACTTATAGACATCAAAAATTGAATTTCCCTTTACCAATAGAATTAGAAAACATAGAATTGTTATCTTCCTTTCCCAATTTTTCCCTATACTTCCTGTCACCAGTGGGCCATGGTATTAGAGGAGCAATAGCAAAAATAATTAGTGATTCATTAGTTCTAGGTTTGAATGCTGTCTCTGCCATTTGCCTAACAGTTGTTTGGCTACGGATAGGTCCAATTTTTGAACACCTGTCTTCTCTCTTGTAAAACAGGCACAAACAATGTCTTTTTGCAAGGTTATTGGGAGGATTAAATGTGATTATAAAAAGCACACCATGGCCCTGTTCCTGGCACATAATATTGCCTTTATACTTAATCTTCTGCCAAACCCAGCAATTGTTTCTTTTCAAACTGCCTTTCAAATTCCAAATATATCCCATTCCTTCCTTTCCTAGACACAGAAACAGCCTTATAGCTAGATTACTGCAGGTTCAGGGGACTCCTTGCCTGCACCTGTCACAAGTTCCAAGATCATCTTTATCATTAGGAGATATCTTTAAGAATTTGTCAAGACTCTTTGAAACAAGCCTTACAAAGTAACTTCTACTTCTGTTGCTTAGATCTACAGCAAATGACACTGGTCAGATAACATTGGTTTAGATGTCGAATTGATCACTGTGCATTGCTTTGCTCCCTCTTGGGTTTTTTGGAGGTTTTTGGTAAATAACTCAATGTTCCTTTCAAAGCAACAGCCAGTTTAATGGGATTCATACACAAATCTTAGTAATCAAAGAGACAGAGAAGAAATAGTTCTTCATGCTTTTCCTGTAAGTGTCACGTGCTACTTCCAATTTGTGGGAAAATCTCTTGCACATTATTAACCCTTTTGGGATAAATCCTAGGATGCTTCAAACCCTTCTTACCCTGTGGGACCGTTCTCTGGCTCACCCCCTTAGAGCCCTTGGTTCCTGTCTCACCTGTCTCTGCCTTAGTGCAGCCCAGAAGGGAGGAGGGCTTTGTCTAGGATTTCAAGGGAAGACTTATAGTTTAAAAGTACTAATTGGTATGTAACAAGTGACCTTAATGGATGTAATATCTTTCTATGATTTCAAAGGTCCTACAAAGAACCTTTACTGCATTTCAAAATATTATAGGTGATTTTTAAATTCTATCTATATTTTAACCTACCCTTTTGGCTAAAGAGGAGCCTTAGAACATTGTCCCCTGAAAGAGGTATAATGCACTACAAAGCTGAATGTGAGAAGCACCTGGGAAGCATTAAACCCATGCAAGGCCCTGCCCCAGACCAATAAAATAGGAACCTCTACAATTTTCTAAAGGGGTCTTGATTTTCACCATCTGGCTTTGAACAACACCAAGATGTATGGTCCCTCCAGGAGAATATAGGCCTCTTCCTTAATGAATATTTCATGTTATATCGTAATGGCCATTTCACCAAAGAAAATTCCTTTCGATCTTCATTTCTTTAATTACCAAGGTTACCAGTGTTCCCACTGCGTGTGTGCGGGAGCACGAGACCCCATGCTTTTTTCTAGCCTGTAAGCCCTAAGCGGTGATTCAGTAAGCAAGTTGACTTTTACATCTCATAAGGTTAATCACTTGCATTGCTATTCAATTCCATCATCATGTGTTTTTTGAGCTGAAGGGGTTGAAGTTTTTAGATTTTTTCAAATTAACTGAAGCATTTATTTGCCTACATCAGTCATGTACTCTGTCTTAACCAATGTGTGTGAGACCCAAAACAGCTCTTTGGAGGTGTTTATGAGACAGAAGCTAATCTACACCATCTCGGTGATAAATACCGGTCCCTTTCAGAGGGTACTAAGAGCGCCAATTCTGATGGCTATTTTGAATTGTGATCCCCAAGAAAAACACCCGGTTCAGATCTGTAGTAATTTTACATCAAATAAGTTAAAGAAAAAAGTCAATAGAAATAGATCGCCATCAAGTAAAGATTTTAAATGGGTATATTAAGAAAATAGAATATATTTTGCTCAATAGTTTATTAGCTTGATTTGTAGCTTGTCGATATCTAGACATAGGTGAGGTAGACATTGCAGATCTTCTTAGGCACGTGTGTGATATTAAAAATACATTCTGTGACTGCTTTAAAAAAAGACAAAAGTCTGAGTTCAAAGTTAGGAATACTTTTTTCTTTACTGTCACCTCTAACAAAAACAGTCTTAACAGCAGCAGTATTGATGGTTATTCAGATGTGGACTTTTTAAACCAGGAAGTGGGCTGAAACTACTAATTAACCAAACCTACTGAGTGGTCCTCAGACAGGGGTCTTAGCTGAAAGAGCTGTCTGTCAGCCAGTGACCTAGAGGTGAAAGGAGAGATCTCATGTTTCAATCCCCTGAGCCATCCAGCCTGACTGCTTGACACAGCTTTTGTGCATTTTAAATCCAGTACATGAGTTAACTCCCACATAAGCAGATTATGCTAAATTGCTCTCTCCTAAATAGCAGCAGAGTTACTAAGCGCACTGGCATATGTAGGTAATTGCAAAACTCAAAGGACTCTACTTTCAGCCTTGCAGTCAGTTGACACCCATGGCCACCCAAGGGGTGTGTGTATTTGGAGCTTTAGGACGGAGATGCCAAGCATGTGTGCCTTGCCAGCAGTGATCCGGCTTTTGGCGTGCGTCACTCTCAGATGCGTTAGCCATTACCGGATTGTTTACGTGGAGCTACACTGAAAGGAAAGTCAGACAAGTGCAATACTAAGGGATTGGTGCATACCTTTGGAGGACAGTCGCAAAGCTTTCTATTGTAATTGTTATATGCCAGCTTAGGGAGTTTACCGTGAATCCTGTTTTAGGGCTGGGGATTCTATGCTGCCCGTTTTTATGACTTTACGGTTCCAGTTTTAACTCTACAGACCCTAGACATGGCTTCAGCATCCTTGTCCCACAGGCCCATGTTTTATTGACTCAACAAAAATGCTGAAAAAAAAATGCATTCAGGTTTGCCAAATAGTTTGCTGCGCTTGCTTTCAGCATAATTGCATGGTATTGAATCGAAAGCTTTTTATTATAACTTGTGCTTTAGGTCCGCACGTTTTATAATTCAATGTCTATATCAAATTTAAAAGTCACAGACTAGGTTACTGGAGTTTTTTCAATGAGTAGAAGTCAACCTGAGCTATATAGTCCCAGCACAAATGCAAAGAGAGGGCGTATCGCTGTGAAAAGTCCTAATGCATGAAATGATAAAGAGTTTTGATTGGTAAGATTGGTTGATCTTTAAAAAAAGAAAATTAGTTTACGAAGGAATTTAAAAAGGGAACAAGCACCTGGCAAGTGAAAAATGGAAAAAAGTTTCTCCAGCGTTATAGGGGAAATTTTCCTCTTTTCTGTCTCTTCTTTTCATCTTACAATATTGCTTTTCTAAAATTGTTCCTCAGTTATATAGGCAAAGAGTAAATGAAACAGTTGGCTTCAAAGGGCTTTTTTTTTTTTTTAAACAATGAAACTGGATTTTCTGTTGAGTGCTGAAAAGCCAGTCCTTCGGTAACTTACGCCGTGCTACTCGTGGATTCAGCAAACTTCCTTTGCCACGAGGGAACAAAATGCTTCGCTTTTAAAGTAATCTAACTCGTGAAGTCTTGTCTTAGCGCGTGAGTTAAAGAAAAGATAGCCACGGTGCCTGAGTTTTCCCTGCCATGTTCTTTCATCTGTTCAATAGAGGTATGGTATGCTTCCAGCTGCCAGGGCGTGCGATGGCCAAGAAAAGTCCCTGCTCTGGTGTGGCGCACCTGGGGGAGGGGAGGGGACAGCCAATAAACAAGTAAACAACCAATAAGCAGTATTTTAGTGAGCAGTAAGTGCTATTAAGAAAAATAACACACAGGATAAATAGGCCCACTTGGGGATGTATTAAGTTGAAAGGTAATTTTATTCCTGCGTGGATTTCTTCCCCCCACACACACACACACACAACTCATTTTTATATGTTCATCTAAATTTTCGAGACAAAATCTGGTTTGCCTTTTAGTTTAGATTCAGGAGCAGCTATCTGTCACTTCAGTATCACAAACCACACTTGATCCGCAAAGGCGGAGGCTGTCCTGTCGGCTGCAGACCTCTTGCGTTTGCACCTCACCAGGATGATGGCAGAGCAGCGTGGCTCCTGAGTCACACTGGGTATCGCAAGGTGCACTAACTCAGGGCAGGACTGCGTGTGGGTCAGATTCTCCACTTTCATTAACCTCTCACTTACCAAAAACTCAACCTCGTCTTCTATAGAGCCCCTCTCCCTGGAAAGCGCTTTCTCACTTGTTTTTCCCCTTGTGTCCTTGGTACCAAATACTGTGCCAGCCACAGAGTGGACATTCAAAAGTTTGCATAATGTGTGAATTAATGACCGGATAAAATATTGTACATAGAGGCCAGATCCTCAAAACAGTGAAGGGAAACAACTGAGTAAAGTTATTCAAATTACAAAGTTAAGTTTAAAGACTGGGCTGAGTTCATTACATATATTATCTCGTTTAATGAGTCCCAGGAACCTTACAGGTAGAGACTGTAATTATTACCCCAGTTTACAGAGGAGAGCCCTGAAACTCTAGAGGTTAAGCGACTTAGCCTTAAGGGTCGGTCTCCGAATCCCACGCTGACTGCACAACCCTTATGCTTTCCTCTTTGTTAACAATGGCTTGCAACCTTGGGAGCAGATTAGAATTTATTGGGACTCTTAAAAAAAACAAAAAACACAATGCCTGTCTTTGTCCCCAAAGGTTCTGATTTTATTGTTCTGGGGCAGGGATCGGGCATGGGATTTTTTAATGCTTCCGGTGTTCAGCCATGTAGTCCATGAACTCTTGGAACTGTGTTCTAAGAGTGGTGTTAAGCCAAGAGGACAGGTCATCTATGATATCTCAAGCCACTTTATTTTCAAGGTGGCGTTCACCTTCTTCCCCAGCCTAGAGCTTCTCGGTCATTGCCAGGACACGCCTTATACATGGTGAGCCCTTCAGCGCCCGAGGTAGCCAGAGCTCCCGGGCCAGTTGCTTCCAGCCATGAGCAGCTTTCTCTTGCTACCCCTTGTCATACAAACACAGCACTGTCGTTTTCTGTGTGTGTCATTACTTGGAAAATTTGCAAAGCACTGCCTCAGACTGGGCAGTGGGATAAACAGGCCTTGTTCTCATTTGCCTGCGGGTTTCCCAAGTTCTTCATTCTCAGTCCCCCACGTTCAGCGTCCAAGTCCACCTGCAGCAAGGGACAAAGTTGGCCTTGGACCAGGGACCTTGCCACTTGCCTGATGTTGACTGGTGGTACCTGTGAAGAAAAACTCGTTACCAAAATTGTCAGTGACCAGCTTTGACCTTGCAGAGTGTGCCCACCGGAAGTAATGATGAACACGGGGGTATTGAGGGCTGCTCTCCAGGGCAGGGGTATCCAGGCCCATGGCCGTGTTAGTCACCCCCTTCCTGCTGTGCCCTCCCTTCTTGTTGATAATAGAACAGCAGGCACCAAAGTGTCCCACCAATGCAGCAAACCCACTCAGGGTTCACACTCTTTCTACACAAATCACATACACGCACACGTGCATGCACCCACGCACCAACCCAGAAAACACACACCCTCTAAACCCATGCTTAGGTTTTTAACCTAATAATAGATTCACCAGAGTCTTCAGTGCCTTGAGCACTGTGCCTGGCACATAGCAAATGCCCGATAAATATTTGTTGAACGCGAACGAATTTTGCGTAGCATTTCCCTCCGTGACCTGGAGCGACTCAGCCTCCGCAGTGCAGCTGCAGAGTGAAGGTCAAACATTTTGAGCCATCAGGTGCTAGAGTGACCTTAGGACCTGACTGACCTAGTCCAATCTGGGCAGGAAAGATTCACCTTCTTTTTCTTCAAGGCACAAACCAGAAAGGGATTTTCTAGCCTAGTCACCCTGAAGGGAAGGAGTAATGAACCAGACTAACAGAATTGTGGCCCCAGCCTTCAGAGTGCTTTCCTCCAATCAACACCTTTTCGCTAATGCCCCTTTATCAGGGTCAAGTCAGGGTACCTGAAAAAATGCACATTGCTGAGCTCCACCTGCTGTTTACTAAATCCGTACCTCTCCGGGTGTGAGGGAAACCCTCAGTTTTAATAAGCACCCAGGCGACCCACATGAGTCTCCAGGTTTGGGCACCCGACCTGCAGAGAAGGGTGGTGAAGCATAAAGGCGTCAGCATGCAGGGCCGAGGGCTCGGCTGCTGGTGTGGCAGGAGACGGGCTGGCAGAGCGAGGCTCTTCCTGTTGACTCTGGCGTGATCTGCGTCGCTGTGACAATAACACGGACTGTACTCATTTTTGATCAGTCACGAATAGTGTCGTTGAGCAATGCCCCAGCCATTTTTGCTTGCACCCCATTTTGCTGTTTTTTTTACCGTATTTTCATATTTCCCCTTATCATACAGAAACTTTTATAATAAACCATGTGATCCGTTTTCTTGTTTGGAAAATTAATTAGTAGGTATTTCATGGAAGATTCAAACAATCTTGTAAGGTCAATGTGTGCAAAGTATGCTCATCTTTACTGTGTTCTTGAGAACAATTCCATTCAAAGAGGCTTAAAAGTTCGCATGTTATTTCATACAGCCCAGCTCAAGAATCTCATGCCTCTCTCTTTAGGGGCAGACTCTGGCTTCTCCTACCTGGTGGTTTCTTTCTGTCAGTCACATAACTGTGATTCTGGTTTAGTGCTTCATTTGAGAGCTTCTTTATGGCATGTGAGTACCAACATTTAAATATCGTAAGTGGATTTCCAAAAACAAACTGCATTTTGGCCACGTAGAGAGCTTGGAGGCCAGGCAGTGTTACACCCGACAGCCTTGTTCTGGTGTCTACCATACAGCTCTGATGTCACCTTCCCAGGCCACCGTGACCAACTTCATAAGATACGAGGTCTCTGCATCAGTAAGGAAGCACACCTAAGTCGAGACAGAGTGAGGTAGCTGTGCTGCGTGCATCCTTGGCTGGAAGAAATCCATGTACAAATTACTCTCAGGTTGGGGGAATCATTTTTATTATATTAAGCCAATGTAATAAACCTTTCCCCGTTAACTTCCAAATAGAAACATTTACTTATAAACAAAAAACATAGTACTATAATTTTCATTTAAAATTCAAGGACTTAGGCCGGGCGCGGTGGCTCACGCCTGTAATCCTAGCTCTCTGGGAGGCCAAGGCGGGCAGATTGTTTGAGCTCAGGAGTTGGAGACCAGCCTGAGCAAGAGTGAGACCCCGTCTCTACTAAAAATAGAAAGAAATTAATCGGACAACTAAAAATATATAGAAAAAATTAGCCGGGCATGGT
>CAUYSK010093830.1:0-10514 GCA_963575035.1 Avahi laniger | reverse complement strand
AAAAAAAATGTTGAATGAAATGAATGAGTGAATTAAACACCACTGTTGCCCGTCTACTAACCAACAGAATAAGTAATAAGAAAACTATATGCACTAAAATGGGATTTTACTAGTAAAAATCCTTCTTCAGTCTCTCCCTTCACTCAATCTTTTTCTTTTCCAAGTTCTTCCTTCCAGGGCATCATCATTTTGTTTTAGACTTTAAGTTGGGCAAATGTTGGTGGCATGCTTGATGAGAGAGAAGAAGGAAGTAAAAGGCCATTGCTATTTGACGCAGGACATAAGAATAGTGGCTATGTCCTCTCCCTCCTTCCAACTGCAGGTAAGAGTTTCCTAGCAGAGCGCGACTGCTGAGGGGCAAGAAGAATGTTTATGAGATCATTCATCGCAGAGCGTGTGTAGCCATCAGATCAATAAAACCCAGTTTCAGTGGGCTAAACTTTCGTAGCACAAACTATTTTATTAAGATGGTATTCTCCGTAATGGGATTGTTAAGCTAAAAAAACCCCTTTTCTTAAGTTTTTTAAAATAAACTACTCTCCTTCTCCACTATGACTGTGAAAAGCAGCCGTGAAGCGCTTCCCCTATTCTTCGGTTCAAAGAGGACAAGAGCAGAGAGCAGCCAGCTGGGGGCTTTGCTCTGAACTAAGGGACTTCACTTCATAATTAACTCTTTTTGGCAGCGGTAAAAACTACGTAACGTGAACTGTGCAGAATATCCAAGCACTCGTGGCCACCAGTTCACCCCCCAATCCCCACTACAACACACACACACACACACACACACACACACGCACACACACGTACACACACGCACGCGCACACACACACACACTCACGTACTGTACCTAAGCCTCCATTCTGAAGGCTGCTCGGTGATTTAACATGTTCAAAACATTCTATAGCCCATGGCTACAGGAAGCAACCTCCCCAGACTGGTTCCTCTCTCCCCACCTCCTCTGTCCTCTGCCTCCATCCCTCCCCTCTCTACACATCATACCAAGGAGAGAAAAACAGCACATTCATAGTTTCCCAAGATGGAGAACGGTCAGTGAAAATTTGGCAAACTGATTCCTGAAAGTTAATTAATCACTTTCAAGTGCTTAGAATTATAGGAAGCCTCCGATGGGATAAGTACAAAGGAATTTGCCCTTCAAATATCATCATATGTCTAATATGGGGGAGGCAAATAGGACTAGTTCCATTTTGTAAATAAAGCAACAAAGAAATTACTGCTAGGAAATTATGAAGAATCATGGAAGAATCAAAGAAAAGAATCTGTTTCTTCCCCGACAGTCTCCTTCCTCTCCTTGGTATGAAATCTTATCAAACCACTCTTCTTTTATAGAATCTCTGGGTTTATAAATGTTCTCGAACTTGTGAATCAAACACTTGGGATGAATTGTCACTATGCAAGGCCAGCGTACAAAAGCCCCTCTCCTGGTGACAGCTTCTCCCTTCATAATGACACAGTCGTTCTCCATGAGAGCAGGCCACACGTGATATAAGACCAAGGGAGCGGTGAAATCCGAGTCATAGCTGCGGCGGTACCTATTTTAAATACACAAAGCAAGAAAGAGAAGTTAAGCAATCATGTAGCATAACTGGGGGGAAACAACAACAGTGTATATTTTCATTTCGTATATGCCCAGATCTAGGTAAATGTGGATCTGATTCTGGTATTAAAGAGACGGTCGTGGGCTCTTAGAATAGGAACCAGTAATCACCAGGACCTGGCATGGACTCACTAAGACCAGGTCATATCAGACTGGTCTTATTCCTTCTCTTCTCGGGATGCCAAGCATGGCAACTGAGGGAAATGCTAGAGATGAAGCCTGTCTGAAATCCCTTAGGCTTCCTGTAAGATTTCTCTTCTATCTCTGTGGACAAAATTAAAAAAATATAGGTGGATGATTGATTAGTAGGTGGATTAGAAACTAGTTCGATGATCATATCCAAAGAAGGGGTAATTAAAGGATCGATGAGAATCTGAATGAACATGCTGAGAGCTCCTTCTCAATCCTGTGATGATAAGTCAACATGTTTATCAATGACTTGTACTGACAATACAGAAGACATGCTCAAAGGTGGGGGTGAACAGTTAAAAAAAAAACTAGATGCAGTATCAAAAAAATAGCTCGACAGGCTAGAATAATACGCCGAATTTAATTAGATAAAATGCAGTGTGGATACATATGAGGTCCAGCGATTGCGTCTGAAAGTGTTAAACTGCCCAAATAGAGGAGAGATACATGGCTTAGTCACAGCACAAATGAAACTATAGCAGGTTTTAGTTGTAAGGAACACCCGGGTGCTTGTTAAATTGCAGATTCCACCTTACACCTACTACATAAAATATCATGAAATGTGGTCCAGGAATGTGCATTTTTAACAAGTACCTCGAGTGATTCTGATGCAAGTGATCCACACATCATACCTTGAGAAACTTGGCCTAAATAATGCAATAAAAACCAACGAAAGGTAATACACATTTGTACTTATATAGCACCTTTCCTTTACAATGTTCTAGACAGGCTCCAGATAACTCATTAGTTCTCCCCAAAGACCAATACGTTCAATGGAAAGTGACGCCAGGAGAGGGCCCCGCCCTGCAGTGAGGGAAGTCTATGGCCAGGCCTGGAATCCAGGCAGTGTCTGTGCATTTCCCCACCCGCAGTTCTCTTCCCTAAATTGTTCTCAGGGAACAGAGAAGACAATTTCTTCATGAGCACTCCCCTGGCTTCTGCTCCTATGTCTCTTACTTGTAATCATTAAAAACTTCTCCATCTGCCCCAAATGCAATATCGAGGGGCGGTTCTAAGGTCTGCATTGCAAAAGCAATGCAGCATATCTCCCGGATGAAGTCACTGAGGAGGCAAAAGTCGACTTCAGGAGGGAACGAAATCTTGGGGTTGATATTCATGGCTCGGATCACATCCTGAAACACAAAAGATGGCATCACCTTGTTACCCACGTGTGACAGGAAGCTCTGACATCCTAAGGACATTATAGCTGATGAGAGGTGGGGAAAGAACATGTGAGTGAAAACAAGTTAAACCAGGAAAACATGCGCATGTGCTAAAAAGAGAAAGATGTTGTCCTTCATTAATAAAGAAAAAGGAAGGAAGACAGAGTACAAATGACAGGCAAGAGAGTCTCTCTAAAAAGCCAAAGGAAAAAAAAATCTTCCATGGTTTTTGTTTACCATTTCCTTATTTTTCTATTCTGAGGAAGTGTATGATATGCCAACACAGAACTCTCACTTGTTCATAACCTATAATAATAACGATTATAATAGCTTGCTTTTATTGAATATTTACTATGTGCCAAGTCTTGTTCTAAGACTATCCACTTTCTTTCATTTCATCTTTTCAGTAACTCTGTGGGGTAATGGTCATTGTTGCTCCCACATAAAGATTAGAAAACTAAAGCACAGAGAGGTTAAGTAAACATGCAGCATCACACAGCCAATAAGTGGCAGAGTCAGGAAGCAAATCCACACTTACCTTTCCCAAAGCCCTTGCTCTATCTCCCAATCTTAACGTCCCATTGAGAGAAGCTAAGACCACTTTTTCCCCATAATATAATCAAGGAAGAAACAGCAATAATGATGGGTGCTATTAAGTAAAACTGAATGCTGTTCCTTTCTTCTCTTCCATTATATAGAATCGGCACTAAATACTGGATAGATTTCTGGGTTATCAGTATTCAACGGAAACAGTAGCAGCAGCAAACCAGTCCTAATAAGAGACCCAAAACTTACATTGACACTGCTTTGGACATCATACGTATCAAGATGACAAATGATATAATCCGAGACAGCATTCTCAAAGTCATTCGACCCCCCGTAAGATGGTGTCAACGATTTCCTCACACGGATCTTGAAATGTCTGAATGCCATTTTAGCTACATGGAATGCCTCCTGCACATGGAAACGCAGCAAGTTTATTTGGTGGGAAGAGGTGGGTAAAGAATTTCAAAGCAAGAAGTTAGAAAGAACCCAAAATTCAACAATATATCCTTGGTCTTCTGATAACTAAATGCAGTTGAATGAAATAATCTCTAAATTTTGAAAAGTACATAAATACATATATGACAATCCATGTTCACTAATTTCAAGAGAGATGACGGTTGTTCTGGTAATTCTGAGTTCAGGAAGCAGGACAGTGCAGAGATTCCAGGAAACAAATCCTCCGCTACGAGCCCATTGTACTATCATATAACTGGTCAAGAAATTAGAGAAAATTATCAGTCTAGTGTTTGTGTTGTACATAAACACATATCAAGAGTTGGACATGTTTCCTGGCATACGTTAATCCAACAAATATTTACTAAATGCCTATTATGTGGTATGCATTGGGGAAACGCAGTTGTGCAAGACTTGGTCTCTACACTTAACAGAGTTTTAACCAACTCTGTGAGAGATTCTTAATTATAGAAACCAGGAGTTGGAAAATTTTTTTCTATAAAAAGCCTAACAGTAAATATTTTAGGCTTTTCAGGCTACATGCAGTCTCTGTCGCTTTTTTTTTTTAACTCTTTGAAAATGTAAAACCATTCTACGTTCTTAGCTATCAGGCCATATTTTTCTTAGAAATATAGGCCAGGTCTAGATATGGCCCATAGGACATGGTTTACAGACCCCTGATATAAATGAATAAATACAGGATAAAGTTCAGTATTTATGATAATTCTGCCCTCATACCAATGTGTTGCTTTTTAATATTTAATGATTCTCATTATGGACTCTCACTATCTCAGAACGGTACCTATCCACAGAACAAACATATTTGCTTTGGAAAGTGAGGATTACATACGTGCATTTCTAAAATTCGTCATACTCGAGTAACTGACATGCTAGCAGTTTCAGTAACTACTCATAGTTAAATAAACACAATCACAACCTTCTGATTTTTCTAGGAACTGAAGGAAACCGATCAAATGATAGCCACTAGCCACGATACATTCACCGTATGTGCATACGCCCATATTAGACAAAAGGTACCGTGCAAATCAACTATGTACAGTTATACCCACTCGAGATAGTCCTGCATTTATGGATACTTCTTCAACAATATCTGGTCAATATAAATATTAATAAATAGATATGAGCAGTTACTGACTGTGAAAAACAATTCACGCCCAAGTGTTTGTAAAAGAAGGGAGGGAGGCAGGAAGATGGGGAGACTATGGAATCTCCTCCCTCTCGGTGACCTCAGGCTCCACCAGTCTTTACAAGACGTTCCGTGCACTTCACCGAACTTCTGTCCCCCGCTGCCCCCGAGCAGGTCCGACGCCCGGAGCAGGCGCGTCACGTACCACGGTGGCGATGTAGATGATGCGCTGCACGGTCTCCGCCTTGTCGATGCAGCGCCGCAGCAGACACTGCGCATCCAGGCGCGCCTGGGAGTAGGCGTCGCTGAACCGGGACAGCAGGGCAGCCTTGCGCGCCACGCTGGACAGCTTGGAGCGGTTCGGGGACGGCGTCCTGACCTTCATGCCGGTGGAGGGGCTGCCCGGCCGGCTGCGGCTGCGGCTGCGGCTGCGGCTGTGGCTGCGACTGTGGCTGCGGCTGTCGGGGCTCGGAGACCGGCTCCCCATGGACCTGTCGGGGAGCAGGAATCAGCCACGGAAACGCCACGACTCCCCTCTCTCTGTTGGCCCTGGACTCTGGTTCTTCTCCCCAGTAAACTGCAAAGGAGCCTTGGACCCCCTAGAAAGGACTGTGTCTCCAGAGACCCCAAATACTCCAGATTTGCATAGGGAGTGAGAATTTAAAATGCACTTCCACTCGCGCGACACCAAGTCAGATCACTGGCCATTTTACAGAGGAGGAACCGGGAGATCAGAAAAGCGCACAGGCCCATCCTGGAGCTGCCCGGCTGGCAAGAGCCAGAGGTGGAGGCTCTTACGTCCTTCAGGTCTTGCTCAAATGTGACTTTCTCAGAGTCCGACTGTGACTGCCGCACATTGAAAGGTCTTTCCTCTCCCCGTCTTTAATTCTCTCTCAGTGACCAACTTTTCTCATAACAGCACAACCACAACTGGGAACTTTAAAAAATCGACTCGTTCGCATACTTATGATCTGTCTCCTCCGCTAGACTGGAAGATCCAAAGGGTTCCTGTCTTGCATTGCTATTTTGACACTGTTGTGTCTCCAGCACTGAGCATCATGCCTGGCGCATAGCCAGTTCTCAATAATCTGCTCAGTGGATGAATAAGTGTGTAACAAAACATTTAAATAGAATGTTACCCTGACCCAGGGGTACTTAGATGTGATTCACACAAGCACATCACAGGCCTTGTGGAAGGAGACGGAACGAATACCCGTTGAACAATGAGTTCTATGCTTTTGTCCTAGCCTCACACTGTCATATCAGTGGGACTTTTGTGATTATGTCTCCTCTCTGGGGCCTGTTTTTACATACATAATTTTGCCCTAGTTCAGGGTGTGGGTAGAGGTTGGAAGATCAGGTGAGCTAATACAAAGGGCAGTACTACTTGGTAAATTGCAAAGTACTGAGTGGAAAGTATACTGTTATGAAGTATGAAGTAAATTATCAGACTAACTAGTCCAAGAAAATGGGCCCCCCAAAAGGGAAGTTTTATAGAAGAAACTATGGGGCGAGAGGTAACGCAAAACCGAGTGCAATGGTGTGCGGATAAGCACACTCTGAGGGGTGGGGGGTGGGGGGCGTGGAGGCTCGTCTACAGTGTCTGCCAATTCCCATGGTGTAAACACTCCGCTGTGGCAGAAAAGCACAGAGTCTGTTCTCGGGAGCCAGTACAAGTCAGCACCAACAGAGCACTGGCAGAGTCATCCCCAAAAATGAAGGACAAAGGTGACATTTAGCAAAATGGGGCTGGGGGCAGGGGTGGTGGCTTTGATAGCCTGGATAGGGGCACACTGGGGGAGAGGTTGTTAAAAACAATAAGGGAAATGCAGAGACTCCAAAAAGAAACATCCTACTTTGTTCTTACTTAGCACAATCCGTCTAAGCATCTGTCCATCAGTAGAAAGGGATTTCACAGGACACTTAACCTGCGCGTGCTAGCAAACAAAGTGAGAGATAAAAACGGAAGTCCCTGCAGTGACAGGGACAGCCATCCGTGGGGAGATGACTCCTAGGCCTCAGAGAAGAGGACCCTCCTATTAGGGGGACAATCTCTCAACACTTGTGGGGCAGACCCACACAAATCTGCTTTCAAGCTGAAGAACTTTCCTTCCATACATCTCTGAGCCCCAAGTTAATTAGTGCCCAGGTACTGCGAACCCCAGGAGGTGTTTCTCTGGAAGGGTGCAGTTAAAGAAAACAATCCCTTACAATTCAAAGTGTCCCATAACAGGGAGGTTCGGTTCAGGGTGCCACTTTACTTCCCCCGCCCCCACCCCACAAGCCAGGCTTTTACCACTAACTCGGCAAAAAGAGCTCCAATGAAAAAAAGCTCCGCGAGAGTCTGTCTGACCTTCCTTGGAGTGTAGACTTTTCTGCAGACAGAACAGCTATCTCGTCCTTGAGGTTTCGCAGCTGCTTCTCGTAGTTGGCGTCCGCGTTCCGCTGGTCCGAGCTGCGCTTGGACAAGCCGCGCTGCTCCGAGCTCCGCGCCTCTGCGCGCCGGCTCTCCGAGCCCCTGCCATCCGAGCCCCGGTGGCGGGCCTGCTCCTGCACTTGGAGAGATTTCAGCCTGGACGGCAAAGGAGGGCGGGGAGGAGAGGACGGAAAGGTGATAAGCGACAGCTGGCATGCTTAACAACACTTGCTTCTCTACTTCGCCATTATCGCGTTGGAAAACTCTGATGGAAATGCACACCAGAAACGCAAATTAGCAAGAGCACAATTCCCAGGGTCAGGGCAGCTTGCATGGGAAAAGGTTCCTAAGAAAGGGTCCTACTCATGGAGCTCTCTAGCAAAAGGAGCACGGACCTACAGTCATCCTGATCCGCATTGGACTGATCTTAACTGCGCAAAACTCTGAAAACATTTGACCTCCAAAACCCAGTCCAAAAGCTGGTCGAAGATACAATCTCCTCCCTCACTAGCTCTTCAATTCTCTGAACAGACAGAATATGGGGGGAACTACCGTGGAAACTGGATAACGTCCACAAGACTAGCTGGGAGCGTGGACCTGTGAAAAAAATGTAGCACCGAAACAAACAAAAACCCTTTAGAAATAAAACTGGCATCATCATGAAGATACAAAGAGGCGTGGCCACCATAAAACAGAAGCAAAGGCGTAAGAGACAACGTGCTGTGATGAAAAGGACAAGGGTGTAGGATGAAAATAAGGTAAGATTAAGGACGTAGAGAAGCTAAAAATGTAATAGAATGAAAATCTGCACTAGACACGGTGAACAGAACTGGTGCTATGGGAAATCGATGAGGAATATGATCAATGACTTTGAGAAGGTATACCACATAGGAAATAAGAGATTAAAATGATGATGAGGGGGAAGACAGGAGTCAAAAACAGAATGGCATTTCCAGCTAAGATTTATGGGCATTCCTGACGCAATCAGAACAATTGGAACATGTGCGAAGACAATCAAAAGGACAGTATGTGTGTATGTGTGTGTGTGTAAAATATCCCTCCCATTAGCTCATTTTTTGGGGGAAGGGGATCAAAATTAAGATCAAGGAAACTATAACCTTAAAGGATCTTTTCTCCTTTACCTATTCATCTTTAAGGAATAATCTGAAATTTAAACTAAGATTTTCCATAAAAATTATCCCAGTTTCATTTCCAATGTTGAATATTAGTAACCAAGTAAATATTCGATGTTTATACCCAGTTGATGGAACATGATGAATTTATTTAAAACTAAGTTCCGCAGTATGTTTTTTCTTAGTGATAGAGAAAAACATCAAGTGAAAAGGTAGGATCCAAAATTGTATACTTATATACTTTATTCTGTAATCTCAACTCTATTTTTAATATATTAATCAGAAAGAATATCAAATGTTAACAGCAACCGGCCTTGGAATTATGAGAGGGTTTTTATATTCTTTTACACTATGTTGTACTTTGGAAATTTTCTATAGTACATACGCAGTATTTTTATTGTAAAAAATATATAAAACATTAATAAAAACATTGCTGCCTTTTCTCTTTGATTGTGAACAGATTTTTTCCGTTGTAATGGAACACCAAAAAAGCTAAATTCAATGATTAATCAGCAGGCTGCAATAATCCTGTCATTTTTTTCTTACTGCTTTTTTAGCTGATTTATTTCCTCCTCTGCAGCCAAAAGGGATATGGCCGATCTGTTCTTGGTTTCTTCAAGAGTCTTTTCAGTTTCAGCCAGACTGTAAGAGAAATCAGTAACTAAAGACAGATTTTTTTCAAAATTGGCAGACTTTCTAAATCAAGGAATAGGTTCTTTGGGGAACTTTTGGCACATAATATAAATTCAACATAAACAAGATGAAGCTATAAGACATCTGCATTCAATCAGATAATATAATGTTACAAATATTATGGTGGGCTTATATGCAAAAACATGCTGACATCCTTTGCTCAGTGTCAAACACAAAGAAATTACAGAGCTACTACCCCTAAAAGACTATGTCATAACTATTAATATTAGAATGTGCAGGACAAAGAAACTTGTTCAATTCCTCCATTTCGCCCTTCTAATTCATCTGCTCTGATTACATCAAATCCCCAGGTTGCCACTCTCTATAAAATCTCCATTTTTCTCCAATAGACCAATATCTATTCTCATTATTTTGCATTTGACTTTAAAAAAAAATTATGTGCCCATCTATAAAGAAAGTCCTCCCCCATCACACTTGACCTCCAGGTACTTCACGTCTTCCTGCCTCTGACTTCCACCATTTACTGAGCACAATTTCCCTGAGTTTTCGCCATAGCTCGGTCATTGGTACTTTCAAGGACTCTCTTCATTGTAGACAAATCATAATAAATCATACTCTTTCTTTAGGTCTATCTAAATTTAAAAATAAATGGAAGTGGTTGGGAGGCTGAGAAAGTAGGATCGCTTGAGCCCAGGAGTCTGAGGTTGCTGTGAGCTAGGCTGACGCCACGGCACTCACTCTAGCCGGGGCAACACAGTGAGACTCTGCCTCAAAAAAAAAAAAAAACCAAATAGATAAATAAATAAATGGGAGTGGGATGAGGCCAGGCGCCGTGGCTCACGCCTGTAATCCTAGCACTCTGAGAGGCCGAGGCAGGAAAATTGCTTGAACTCAGGAGTTCAAGACCAGCCTGAGCAAGAGCGAGACTCCGTCTCTACCAAAAATAGAAAAAACTAGGGGGTGTGGTGGCGCAAGCCTCTTGTCCCAGCCACTCGGGAGGCTGATGAAAGGAGGATCACCTGAGCCCAGGAATATGAGGTTGCAGTGAGCTTTGATGATGCCGCTGCACTCTAGCAGGGGTGAGAGAGTGTGACTCTGTCTAAAAAAAAAAAAAAAAAAATGGGAGCAGAATGGATGACATTGGACGAAGACCAACGGTTCACAATGAAGTTGCGCAGAACAGTGAGATTTGTGGGT
>CAUYSK010093829.1:0-15018 GCA_963575035.1 Avahi laniger | reverse complement strand
TCACCGTGAAATCTGCCCAATAGGTAGATAAATAAGCATTCAGCAAGCAATCTAGACCCATTATCTTTTCTCTCTTCTGTTTCATCAAGCCTACTTTTTGAGCTTGGGCCAGAAGCCTGTAAGATATCTGTTACAGATTGTTTTTATCCTCTTTATGACACTGTAAATCAGGCCCTTACAGTGAGACACACATTGTCCTGACACTCAAAGTTGCTGTTAAGGGTAAGCACAGTCTATCAGTTTAAGCACACTGATTACGAGACACAGAAAGCAACTCGAACAAACTTAAAAAGTAAATTTATTGGAAAGATTTTGAATCTTCCAAATGGCTAGACCTAGTCATAGCAGGAACAATGCGAGTTCCAGAGAGCCGCAGAGCAGGAAGTAGGAAAGACCACATTTGTCTGTTGAGAAGGTTCATAAACATCTCGCTGCTGGCAAAGGGAACAACAGACACCATGCCATCACCAGATCTACTCTGCAGGCAGAACTGACTAAAGCTGATAAATGTCTCCTAGTTGAGACTGACGGCTCCCTGACAGGCGCGTTGTGCAGAATACCTAGAATGTCAATTCGTAGGTACATTTTGCAGAATTCTGGGATTTGGCTTTTGACTTTACAAGAAATTCTAGAAATTCATTGAAAGATGACTAGGTGCAGAGGAGCAGCACTCACTAAGCAAATCAAGAAAGACTATGGCTCGGGGTTACGTTAGAAGCTGTGAGAAAGATGTCACAATCTAGTAGCACCAGCTCTAGCATCAAACAGAGGTTCAAATCTACTCCATTACTTCTTTGTCGTATTGTCTTGAGCAAATCCCTGAACTATTGGAGTAGTATCATGAAGATAAAATAGAAAAAATACTCTAAGGTTTTACCTCAGAACTGGAAAATTCTAATTGTTCGATAAATGATTTTTTATTGCTTTTACCGGCACTACCATAGTCATTGTCAACTGCATTATTTTACATCTGTGAGAACTACAACTTAGACTTCACTTGGGGGATTACATTTTGAATCAGAAGAAAAAGAATAATATTGGTGGCAATGGATTTGAAAAGAGAAAAGAAGAATAACACTTTTGTAAGAAAAGTTCCTTCTAATTATGGACATTATCAATTTCCTGACAGAGAAATGCCCATTATAGAGCTATTTATGTCAAAATATTAATTTCTAGTTATCTAGAAATCAAAGCATTTTATCCCAGAAGATATACTGGAGAAACATATTCCAAGAGGCAACTTGGGATGTTTCTTAGACAGGTAGGGGATTTTCATTTATGAATCTCTTCTTTCTTATGGTGCATATGGATGGGTGCAATGAAAGTGGGGGTGTCATTTATTACATTAGTTACAAATGTGCAATCTGAAATAAAACTGCCTGGCCAAAGCTACATTTTACTTTCTAGCTATATAGGCTTGGGCAAAGTAATGATCTCTTTAAACTAATAATTTCCAAAAAAATGGGATTAAAATAATATTAGTACATATATGCTATTATCTGCTATGGTTTGAACGTTTGTGTCCTTTCCCCCAAATTGATACGTTTAAACCCGATGGGATAGTGTTAGGAAAAGGATCCTATTGGGAAGTGATTAGTTCCCGTAGAGCTTGCTTGGCCCTTTTCTCATGTGAGAGCACAAGGAGAAGGTGCCATTTATGAGAAAGTGGGCCCTCAGTGGACATTACATTGGCCAGCAACATATCTTGGACTTCCCAGCCTTTAGAATTATAAGAAATAAATTTCTGTTGTTTAAAAGCTACCTCGTCTATAGTAGCTTGCTATAGCAGCCCAGATGAAGGCAATAGCTCCCAGGGCTCTTTTTAATAGTTAAATTAAACAATAAAATAACCTTGGGAGGTTAAATGAACAAAAATAAAGTAATGGATACAGGAACACACATAGTTCACCTCAAGCAAGTACAATTGTCTCATAAACTTTCCGTTTTCCTTCAACAACAGAGTGCAATGATCCTGAATCTCTGATGCTTCTCAGAATCATCTGTGGACCTTTAAAAAAACATCAAGTGTCAGGACCCAACCCTCCATTTTCTGAGTCATAAATTCTAAGTTAGGCACAAACATATGAATGTACATTTTTATTAAGCTGTATTCAATGTATAAAATATAACCAATATTTAAAAGTACCCAATTAATTAACTAAATAACATGTTAATAGAAGGAATAGATTTGTTTGGATTTTCTATACATAAATTTTTTTCTCTAGAAAGCTATTTTAAAAACATCTTGCTGTTACAAGTCTTTATAATGTCAATGAAACATCTGAAATCTTGGTAAGTACAGCTTATTGAATGAAATCAATTATTTTCCCAGGTGATTCAGGATACTTGAGGTTATTATTTTGAATGCCCAAATTCCCAAAGAAAGAACTGATTGTATTTGAAAGAGTACATGCATTTGAGACTCTGGGCAGATCTGGGCCATCTCACCGTTAGTAGCTGTGTGATCTTCGATCAGTTCTTTCACCTTATTGAGTATGCACGTCCTCATCTTTAAAAAAGAATAATTAATGAAATAATTAACCTCTGATTAACAGAGGTAATAAAAGAAGATTGTTTCAACAAATTGATGTTTAATAAACTATAGTTTTATGATGAATAGTATTATTTTTTTTACTTGAAGGCAATATTAGCATAAAACCAGTTTCTGTTCAAGATACATAGTAGAATTAATTTTATCGGATGAAATCCCTTTAACGCCTTAGTTTATCATGTATTTTTTCTCCCAAATTCAAGTATTGAAATAAATCCCAGTTATTTATAGATTTTTATTAGGACTTGATTATTCAGAGAATTTTTGGTTGAAATAAAAAGAAATCTTTTTAAGCATTCTCAATTAAACAAACTGAGGTTCAAGAAAAATTTTAAGTGTAGCTTGCTTCAATTGGGTCAGAGTTTATATCACTTTGGCTAAACATGGTACCTTGTTTTTCTTAATACATACACTTTTATACTCTGCTTTGCTTATATATGGCCCATCATAGCTGTCCCAAAATAGTATTAGATATTTAATCCTAAAATTGACATATTTATTCAGTCTTCAAAATTTATTAATCTGGTCACAGACCACATCAGCTTGTTTGTGATACTGACAGGACACGCATCATTTTACGCTCACCTGATAAAAGACAAAGTAGGGCGAAGTCAATGAGTGCAAATCACTAATCTGATTTCATGTATCTATTAGCTACAAATTTAAGAATCAATCCGGGATCAGTTCCCTCTCCATTATCCCACCTTGCTCAAATTGTGTTGTTGGTAGTGGCTGTGGTGGTGAGGATGTGGGATAATGGTAGGAATTTTTGCTTGTCTCATTTATTCAGAAATGCCTACTTAGATAACATAAATTCTATTTCTTAGTGGGAAAGAAAATTGGACAAAGATCTTTTATTCTGTAAAAATATTTCAGCACTGTATTATAAGGCATGAAATATGTTGACTATGTGACAATGTCTGAAAAATTGTTTTCTGAGGACATTTTTCAAAATATAACTTGAAAAATAGCTACAGATTTTAATTTTATTTGTTATTTTATTTAGAAACAATCTTTTCTTCTTTTCCTTTTTTTCTTAGATACAGTAGTCTTTTAAATTGCTGTTTCACTCATTTAAAACCACAAGAGCACTTGACTCTTTTCCACTGCAAAAGGAAAAATAGAAAGTGCCACTTGATTTTAACAGAATGGTACTGAATTTTTATAAGATTTTTATGTAAGGTCACATATAGCCCAGTAATTCAGAAAGCAGATACATACAAAAATTAGCTCTTAAACTAATGATGGCAAATAAGATAAAAGCAATTTTAACCTGTTGGTTTTTTAGTTTTTCAGGTTTTTTATTCATATTAATTCAGTGTTACTCTTCTTAGATAATTCATTTCAAAATGTCATAGGGAAATGGAAACAAATTTTATTTTCTTTAAAAGTAAATTTATCGATACCACCTGAAAAAACAACTCTCAATCAGTTTTGATCCCCCATTCTCCTGCATTACTTATAATATAAAGCTGTTTTCATTTCAACCCATGGTTGTATAATCTAACAAATGTTATTTACAAAATAAGGTTGTAGTGTAAAACACGGAAAAATGACATTGTCTGTACCAGCTAATTACTAATTATTTGTCTATTGCATTAATACAATTCAAAAATTTTGAGCATGCAGATTTATTAGCCAGTTGCCTCAGGCAAACCCTGCCCCTCTTCTCTGGTTGAACAAAAAAGAGTACAAAGCAACATATAAATCTCGGCTAGAGAGTTAGACATAGATAGACAACACTTAGTAGTAACAAATAATAGTAGCAAAAAATAGTAATGGTAACAATTCTCCAAGGATTATAATTATTCGTACTCATAAAAGGTGTTATCGAGGTAACTCTATTAATAGTGAAAGTTATGCATATTTTTTAAAAAACAAAAAGCTTTTACATAAAAAATAGCAGCTCTATCCTCAGCCAGCTCACCATTTACCTATGCCTGCTGTCTGTTTGATCTGTTCGTTCAATGAGACAGAAGTGTTGAAGAATTGTAAAACCGATCATTATTAGTTATTTTTCATGGCAATTTCTTCTAGTTCTTAGAAATAGTATGTTCTGACCCATTTTTAGAAGGCTGAAATTTTACTCACGTTTACTTTAGGATACGTGATTTCTCACATGGACTTGCAGAGCTGAGTAAAAGTTCAGGTTTTATAATCAGCGTCACAGTTAAATCCTTAGTCTGTCTTCACCTTTCCTTCCACTTTCCCTCAGAGCAGTTTTTACCTGTTTCGGTACTGTCGAAACTGTCTACACCCACCCTGGTCCCCCGCATTGTAGCTACTTTAAAGTCTCTATGTTTGTTCATATTGAACTGAAATTGAAATATCAAAGGTGTCCGTGAGATGTTAATCCATTCATCCATTAAACCATCAACTAATATAACAAATAGAGTTAATATCTGAGATGCACAAAATGAGTAACAACTGGTCTTGTCTTCCTGTGCTTTCTGTACAATATATGGGAGAAACATAGACTACCGCATACGGCATAAGGCGCATTGTAATAAGTACCACAATGGATTCATCTCTAGGTTTTTACTATGTTGAAAGGACATAATTTTTTGCTGTTGATGGGTAGTACATTAGCATTATTGGAGACATGAATTTTAAATCCAGAATCATGTAAAGCTGTATTTGAATTCTAGTTTTGATATTTACTAACTGTTTTACTGTGAGTACATTATTAAATTTATTTGTTTGTTTTCTCAACTATAATGTCTTTCCCCTAAATTTTCTGTGAAGATGAAATGAGACAATTGTATTTTTTATTATAATGAAATGAGACAATTATATTATTTTTGTTTTTTCCAAAGTAAAGAACAAGTACAGTGAGTTGAGTAAAGGCACTGGATAATTAAGAGTCTGATATTCATTAACATCTTTAACTCAGTAAGCTTTAATAACTTATTGCCTTCTGGAAACACAGACAAATATGTCATATAAAAGATATATTTTAAAAAACTTTAGAAGTACAAAGTCATTCAGGAATATAAAATGGTTGGTTATAAGGCTAGATACTGAGAAAGAGCATTTAGTGAGTGACATACTTCCCAGGAACGGGAATGGCCTCCAGCTGCCTGCCCGTTCCTGACAGCAGCTGGCTGTTGTCGAGGAAAGCAGCCATAGGCAGTTCCTTAGCACGGCTCCTGTGCCGGATACCCCAACCTGCATGCAAAATCTTAGGGAAATGACAAATGTTTAGCAAATCTATTAATGCATTTAACCCAACTGTAGTCAAAGAAAATAAAATTATAATAAAAATAGCAAATGTAATTTTCCAAATTAAGTTAAAAAGTATTATACTCAATACTGTCGCTTGTATGTTGGATGGGTGACCTCACATTCTTCTGTGAAAATGAAAATATTAACAAAAGCTTTTGGAAAATATTATATTTTGTTAATTTTTATTGAAAGAATAATTGTATCCTTCAAACCTAATTCCACCCTAGGAAACACAAACTAATAAGGTGGTTAGAACAAAGTTTTATATATTAATTAATACAAGGAATACCTAGATCTGAGAATATTGAGAATCTGCATCAGTCTTCTGCTTTGTAAGCATGATTTATGAATTTTATTTTTATTATAAAATAATTCATCTCTGTGGAACATTAGAATTATAAGTTTTTTTTATGCCACAGTAAAAATGGAAACTTGTGCTAGAATGGAGAGTTTTGAGACAGGGAAAATTAATCTTTTGTGCGTAATAATGAAAACTGTTGTGGCTAAAGAAACATCTCAAGGAAAATATGTTTGTCAGGAAAATGGGCTTAAACAGTTAATGGGAAGGAAAATAAACTCTCACTAAGCCTAACACACTGGAGTAGGTATTAGATTCTAAGAAGCTGAGATATGATCAAAATGAACATGTTAGGAAAAAAGCAAAGATACAAAAGAGAAGAAAAATATTTTGAGAAATAACATGTAAAAAGGTTAATGAATGGATCCTGGAAATAGTTATATCTAGGCATGTTCAAATTTTATTTTTGCTTGGTCATAGTTTATGTTAAACTCAAATCTCAAAACATCATTGAATTCTAATTCTAAACTCTAGTACTTCAGCTTAATTATATTTGGGGTTTTTAAAGGGCCTGTATTTCAAATGGGACAAAAATTTGTAGAAGTAGATGACATCAGCCTATGGTCTGACAGAAATACAACATATGAGCAGTGGTTTTTCTGATGAGCACAGCAGTATCCTGCAGAAAGATTTAATGTTGAGGAAAGAACTAAATAATAAACAAACCAAGACAACATGAACTTATAAAATCTACAATCTTTTTTTAATGAAAAAGAACTAATTAACTAATCATTAATTAGCATGGAGTCTGTTATTACTACCTTTGGTCTTTGAGGATAGTGAGTGCCCTTTCTCCGTAAAATACTGTACATGATAGCAGGCTGAAACTCTTGATGTCACAAGTAGGAAAAAATATCTAGATTAATTACAGAAATTATTGTATGAAAGGCATCAGGGAGTATTGCATAAGCAATGAGGAGAAGATGATCAAAATTCTGGAGAGGAAAGAACTGTTTTGATGTAAGCTAGTAATATCTAGCTGTTTGTTTTCTTCCCTGTGAGTATGTGACAGTTTTTCCCAAAGAATATTTACTGAGTTCAGGGCCTATTTGGAAGGCAAGGGAGTTAAGCCAAAAGCTTCAAAAAGGCATATCCAGTGAAATCACCTATTATCTAGTGATAACTGGAAAAACGGACCTGTCAGAGTAGGTGCCACCTCAAAAACATGACAAGTCTCCATCTTAAGATATTTGTCAAATTTTGAAACAACATAGGACCCTGGTTAAGGGTAGAATTAAATCTCTCATATTTTAAGCAAAGACCTTGAGCAAACCCTAAAAACAAGGGTTAAATGACAAAGACAGAGAGTTGTTAAAACTGAAATCCAGGCCTGAAGCAGCTCAATCCTTGCCAGGACTGAGGACTTGTCTCCACACTACTTTGGAGAAAAGTGGGGGAAACTTTCTGGAGGGACAGAATATATGTTAACACAATGCTAACATACAATGAAACATATTTTATACATGTTAGCATACAATTAAAAAATGATTATACATACAAAGATGGCAGACTATTTGACCAATAACCAAGAAAAAAAATAAGGACAAAAGAAGCAATTTTAGTAACTTTAGGGTCCTTGTATGGAGTTAGCAGATAACAACCTTAAAATTATTGTAATACATATTTTCAAGAAAATAAGAGTGTGGCAAAATAGAGAAGAGGATTAGAAAATTCTTCATTGAACTATCATCTATTTAAAAAGCAATGATTTTATTCAAGAAATTGAAGAAAACTTTAAAAAATAAACATTGCATTTGAAATGAAGCGGCCAATGATTTGTTTAGCAGCATAGGGGCCACAGAAAAAGCTAAGATTGATTACGTGGAGGACAGAGCAATAAAAAATTTCCAGTGGAAACAACAGAGAAAAAAGTATGTTAAAAATAAATGTGTGTAGTTCTACTTTTAGCTCTTTAAGGTATCTCCATAATACTTTCCACAGAGGTTGCACTAGTTTGCAGTCCCACCAGCAATGTGGGAGTGTTCCTATCTCTCCACATCCACACCAGCATTTATTGTTTTGGGACTTTTTGGTAAAGGCCAGTCTCACTGGAGATAAGTGATACTCATTGTGGTTTTGATTTGCATTTCCCTGATAATTAGAGATGTCGAGCATTTTTCCATATGTTTTTTGGCCATTATTCTGTCTTCTTTTGAAAAGTTTCTGTTCATGTCCTTTGCCCACATTTTAATGAGGTTGTGTGACTTTTTTTTCTTGTTAATTTTCCTGAGTTCTATATAGATTCTAGTTATCAGCCCTTTATCAGATGTGTAGGAGAGTGGAGGAGGGGATGGGTATATTGACACCTAATGGGTTTGGTGCGCACCATCTCGGGGATGGACATGCTCGAAGCTCTGACTCAGGTGGGGAAAGGACAATGTACGTAACCTAAACATTTTTACCCTCATAATATGCTGAAATAAAAAAATTAATTAATTAAAAAGATGTGTCTGAGAAAAATATTGGGTACACATGATACCTGCACTTTTCACTTGGTATATTATATTAAAGTAAAGCATTTTTAAAATTATTTTTTTCTGGGTCATTTTACATCTTTATTACTCCAGATATTCTTTGAGGCCATTTTATCATTTTATAAGAAAATCTCACAGGCTTTTTGCCTAATTGAATTAAGTCTCTAAATTATTAATATAAAGGATGGTCATTTTTACAATTCCTATCCTGGCACTTGCCATATCATACCATTTATTCCGTTTTCAAAAATATTCCTAGTTACCTTTAACATTTTTTTTTTGCCGAGGCTAGAGTGCCCTGGCGTCAGCCTAGCTCACAGCAACCTCAAACTCCTGGGCTCAAGCGATCCTCCTGCCTCAGCCCCCCGAGTAGCTGGGACTGCAGGCACGTGCCAACATGCCTGGCTAATTTTTTCTATATATTTTTAGTTGTCCGATTAATTTCTTTCTATTTTTAGTAGAGACAGGGTCTTGCTCTTGCTCAGGCAGGTCTTGAACTCCTGAGCTCAAACAATCCACCTGCCTCAGCCTCCCAGAGTGCTAGGATTACAGGCGTGAGCCACCGCGCCCGGCCTACTTTAACATTTTTATTATTCTGCTTCTGGAGAGTTCTTAGCAAGTTTAATTTCGAATGTAATTTAGTATTTCTCGTGACTATTTGAATATAATATTTTATATTGTTTTTCTCTGGGGGTTTTATGAGAGGATTCTAATTAATTGCAATCTACTTATTTTATTTACTTATTACTCTATAATTGTCAGATAATATGCACATCTTAGTTATTCATTTTCTTTATTTTTAATATTTATATCTTCTATTTTAAACTCGTTTAAAATCACATTTGATGGAAAATGTAATTGTTTGAGCTAATATCTTTGATTTACTAACATTTTACAAGGGGTGCTACTAAGGTAGTGTTTCTTCTCAAGAGTGTGTTCCTAGCACATATGACGGGGCTCTACCTGGGAATAACATAATCAGTGTCTTGTGACTGGCACATAACAAACATGCAGTAAATAGTTTAAGTAGAGGAATGTATAGACAAAATTGCTCTCTCATCTTACAGAATTTTTGCTTTTGCCATTTTTAAGTCTCCTTGTTCTGGGCTTACAGAATTTTATCTTCTCTTTTCCCATGTGCTATACTTGCCTCCGATTCTATATCATGTTATGTGAATATCACACAGTAGCATTTACTGAATCTCACTACCCAAGGCTTTGCAAATAGCAATATTCAAAATGAATATGTGATTACTTGCTCCTATTTCATTTGATGAATGTGAGAACATACAATCTATTAAGTCAATTTGTATTTTGAAAGAGGTTACATCTGCAAGTCTTCTATATGTAACTTCTCTATTCTGTTAATGTATTGACAATATTAATATGTTGTGAAAGCAGAAACATCTCCCTCAAATATATGTGAATCTATACGTGTGTTAGGTAGATAGGCTCTCCTAGGGACAAAGGCCAGTGCCGAGCCTTGGTGCTGCCTCCAGCAATTGCCATCCTGTGGGAAGGAGGAGTGCCCTGCCAACATGCAAACGAATGGAAAGAATTCCCTGGCTGGGCCAGAGAGCCCAGGCACAACAGGGCCTGGAAATGACCTAGAGTAACCTAAGGCTAATCATCATGTCATTAATTGTCCATCAGAGTGGCTCAATGTTGATGTTTGAGCCAGCAGGAGGCCCCAGTTCAGACAACATCAAACAGGACCCCAGACCATAACCAGAGCTTCTGGTTAAGACAGGGGCCAGTTCCTCATCCGTGGCAAACACGTCTTGCTCTTGCTCTATGAACCTGTCTTGCTTTTCCTCAATAAACTCCATTTTGTTCTTACCTTGCTTTTGGCGTGTCTGGTCATTCTTGGGCCAAGACCACACCAAGAACTGATAGCGGATTTCAGTCAGGACATCTTGGTGCCAGGACTCGCATCACTCTGTCTCGGTAAGCCAGCTCACCTTTTTCCATGAAAACACTCTTGCTTCGGACCTTCCCACATTGCGGCCAGTGCTCCAGGGGTGCTGCTGCTTGCTTTTGCTTTTCCACCCTCCCCAGTTCTCAGACTGCACAGAGTTCTCAGCTAAACCCAGGTGTGCGATGCAGAGTTTGGGGATGCCTCCCCCGCAGGAGGGGAGGAGTCTCATTTTATTTCGCCTTAGGGAAGATGGCTTTGCGCTGTAATTCTCGTGCTCCCAGGCTTCGCATTGGTTCTGACGATGTACTTTTCTCTCTGATCTGATGGGGTGCTTATGGCCCCTTCCTGTGTTAAGGCTAAACAGTATTTCTTCCCCTTGGTTTTATTGGCATTAAGCCATCTAGTGCTCGAGTAACTTGCTTGGAGTGAACTTACACACCTGGTAATAAGGGAAGCGGGACTTGGTCAGCGCCTACTTTGTTAGGGTCCTTTATGGATCCGAGAGTTCACACAGCCCATCACATACCTGTGCATGAACAGACCTGGGTCGCCCTCAGGCGTCACTTCTGCATCCGTCCCTGCATGTCTCCCTCACATGGGGCACAACTGTGCACTCACACCCCAGGTTTTATCAGGCCTCTCCCCTTCACCTTCAAGTTGCTTCTTTGTCTCCATCCCAGGAAGTGCCTCCCTCATCACAGCTGGCCGCCAACCGCTGGTGCCAGTGCTTTTACAAATGGCCAGGCTGTCACACCGACAGATATTGTTGTCCTGGCACTTAAAAAATGAGACGCCCTTAGGTTTGAGGGGTTTGCACAGCCCCTCTTCCTGCAGCTCAGAAAGGAGACGTCCGGACGGTCTCTCAGCCAAATGGCCTGAGTCACCGACTGGGCACACCCAGCTCTAGCAGAACCCGCTGGCAAAGTCTCTCCCTTTCCTCTTTTTCCCCCTCACTTTCTAGATGAGCGCACAGAGATCAAAAATCCCCCCTGACACCCTTTGAGGTGCGCTCTCTCAAACTCGGCCCAGTTGGATCCAGACGCCCCGAAGAGGAAACCTTTACTCTTCTTCTGCCCACCCGCCTGGGCACAGCACGAGCTGCGCGGCGGAGAACAGCGGCCGCCACGCGGGACCCGAATCAGCGCCGTCCGGCAGCTCCACGTCTTCTGCGAAAGGTGAAGGAAAACGGGCTGAAATTCCGCACGCACAGGCTTTTGCTTTTTTGCAGGGAGAGCCTCTGCGGTGCAGTGGTGTTCAGGGGCGAGGAGGTCTGCTGTCAGGAGCGCTTCCCCAGGTTCCGCCGGTTCCAAGGTCCCCCGCACCCAGGGAGCCCTCAGTGCGGAGTGCAGCCGCCCCGACCTCCGCCGGGGGGAGAGCAGCGCAGGTCGGCGCCCTGGAGGAAGCAGAAGGGCGGTCCGACCAGCCCTGGTCCACAAGCCCTGTAGTTTAGTGGCATTAAAAACAAAGAAAACAGGATCTGGAGAATTGGCTACTATAAAGCAAAGCAAAACAAAAGATAAACTTATCCACATCATCATAAAAGTTAAACATGTACACAGAATGAGTTTTGATGTAAAATTTTTGCTAATATTCCAAAATTCATTGGGGAATTTTTCTTCCTTTCTTACACATTGAAATGATTAGACAAATATAGATACTATTAATTTTTGAATGTTTAAATAAACATGCCCCTATAGATGATGACCTTGTGTGCTTTAGTGGGGTTAAAACTTCATGTATATCTGACTATCACATGGTTATTCATTCATTTAGGTTTTGTATTACTTCTTGTGATTTAGGATTCCCTTAAAAAATGTATACTGATTTTCAAATTTGCTATCACATGCTTGTTTACAGAAATAATTGTTTTCTAATTAATTTTCTCTTTATGATTTATATATATATATTTCATACACAGTTTGTGATGTGACTATTTTTTGTTTGGTACTTTTTAGAAATTTTATTTTTCTCAAAATCAATTTTTAAAACATTATATATTTTAAAAAACATTAATAGCATGTCATTGTATCAGTGCCATTATTTCACATCTCTTTTAAAAGCTGATTTTAGTGGATGTGGATTCTGTTTCTTGCAAATAAACTATTTCTAAGATAAAATGCTCTTTTTTTGTGACTTGTTTCATATATATTTGACCGTTCTTTAAATTTTTAAAGTTATTTCAGTTTTTAACAACTTTATAGCACGTCTGAATTCTAGAATAACTGATTCTTAACTCACTATGATATTTTTTAAATAGACATGGTTGTCTCATTTGTATTTTTAATTGATTTATTTTTCACATTTATAATCTTAATATTTTATTTTTAATCTTTTCCTTCTCTTGGATTTTGCTTTTGTCATTTATATGTTTTCAAAATTTTTCTCCATCATTTCAGTTGAAATAGAAATTACTTTCAACTATTTATACAACATGCACAACCATTACTTAGAATATCAACCCTATGTATAAAAATTAACTTGGGGGTTGATACACTAACTATAAAAATCTTCCCTTCATTATGAACTACAGTAATAGCAGTTTACTAAGCTATGTTAGAATCATATGACCTTTCCGGCTGGCTCTAGAAGAGAGTCAAGATTTTCTCAGATATTTCAAATGCTGCTAGTGATGGGCCATGTTAATAGAGGTAGGGCTTTATATTGATTTATGTGAATCTCTACGTGTAAAGTATCCTTTGCCTTTGCTTTTGTTAGTATACGTTGTTCCTAATCCTATTATTTAAGGTCATGTTCTCCACTTGTGCAGTGGATCCATGAACTTCACTTCACAGATTTCCATTGCTGTGTTAATCCCTACTCTGTCTTGCATCACCATTTTCACTCTTACGACTGGCTTATTTTATTGACATAACAGCATACTTCAATATTGCTCCCACTGAAAATTTAAACAAACAGGCAACAAAACATCTAGTCATTGCAGTCCCCTCCAAGTACTGCATTTTTCTGCTTATTTTACAGGAAAATTAAATCTCCGTATGAGATGCCTGTATCTACTATTTCTACTTTTTTTCTTTTTCTCTTGAGCTTACTTCAATAAAACATACGTCTGTCCTCCATATTCCCATAAACCATGCAACTGTGCATTCCCAGCCTCTCTCTTTCTCTTTCTCTCTCTCCCTTTCTCTCTGCCCACCTCTCCCCATCCCTCAATTTCATATGCTTCTCCTTTCAATCACCCTGAGCTGGATTTGTTTTGATTTTTTTTTTATGCTTCCAATTGTTAAAGCCATGAGCATGGCCCTTGATTTCAACCTCATCTCTCAAAACTTACCCCTTACCCAGTGTGTGTGTATATGTGTGTGTGTGTGTTTGTGTGTGTGTGTGTGTGTGTGTGTGTGTGTATAGACAGAGAGGGAGAGAGAGAGAGTCTTTGTCATTATAGTACAAAAATTTAGAGGAGTTTCTGGCATACAGAAGGTGCTTAATCTATTTTTGTGGATTAATATTAATATTAATTGAAAATGTGTGTTTCCTGGTTCTTGTCAAATGCTGAAAATACTTAGATTTTTTTCTAAAAATTATGCTTTACTCTTCCTGGTCAGAATCACTTTCTGCATCTCAGCTCTGTTAATAAAGAAGGCAGCCAAGTGTCACCTTTTTCCAACTCTCATATATCTAGTTTTCTAATTTGAACCAACAGTTTGTTATTGTTCATCATTTTTAAAGACTATAATTTGTGTGTATTTTTTCAAGTTTTTAACATGTTTCAATGAAGTCATATATAGACACTCATAATTATTTCTTAGATTTACTTTTGTATCAAAACTGTTTTAATTATCATCAATCAGGTATATTCTTAGATACATGCTTGTTAAAGTTTAATTTTGTGTTTGTGGGTTTTCATAAACAGATCTTCTATGCAGAAATTTTATTTTGTTGCAATATCATTTTAAATCTTTCTGTTCAAGGTGTTTTATTCTCACTCTTTGGATATATTAATTATCTATATAATTACCATACCTATAGCTATTATCTATATTGTTTGGATTCTATTACTATTAACTGTGATTTCCTTTATTTTTAAGAATATTTTTCCGCAGCCTGTAAAATTTTTTGAGATCACATTTTACAACACTGATCTAATGTTTGACAGGATTGATTTTTTTCTTTGTTTAATTTAATTTTATTTATGATGCATCTGTTTTGTTAAACTTTTTAGAAAAACTCTTTGTCATCTTATTTTGTAATAATATACACAAGAAATTACTTGATATTTTCATTTTCCACCTCCTCACCATACCTCAGGTTACCCACTCAGCATGTCCCAAAATAAACACATAGCAGATTTTTTCACTTTCCTTAAGAAATATTTTTGTATTTTGACTGTCTTTGACTGTATTGGACTGTCTTTTGTTTTCCCGTTCTTAGTAGAGATATAATATAAAAATATATTTTCTTCTATCAGAAACAAAATAGTAGGCCGGGCGTGGTGGCTCACGCCTGTAATCCTAGCTCTCTGGGAGGCTGAGGC
>CAUYSK010093825.1:0-21578 GCA_963575035.1 Avahi laniger | reverse complement strand
ATGAAATAGATTATCTTGGAGATAGGATCCAACAGAAAATTCACTTGTTTCACAAATACTTTATATACATAGCCTGAAGGTAATTTTATACAATATTTTAAATAATTTGTGCATGAAATAGTTTTGAGTGTGTTTTAACTGACCTGTCATATGAGGTCAGGTGCAGAATTTTCCACTTGTGCATGGTCGGCACTCAAAAAATTTTGGATCTTGGAGCACTTCAGATTTCGGATTTTTGGATTAGGGATGCTCAACCCGTAATAACCACAGTTACTGTTGGCCCCGTGCTGAGGGCTTACATGCCTTAGGTCACCAAGCTCTCACAGCAGCCCCATGTGGCTAGTACTGTCAGGGTCCCCCTTTGACAGATGAGAGAACTGAGGCCAGAGAGGTTGAACAGTGTGGCCATCGTCACAGCTAGTAAGTGGTAGGATCCACATTTGCACTCAGACAATCTCTTCCGTGCCCAGCATGCTGAACTAAACCGTCCCATCTCCAGGGACAGGACGGACCCGAGTCCTGGCCCCCATCAGGAGGGCTGGCTGGGAGGTAGCAGAAGTCAGGGCAGCCCACAGAGCCAAGCCTGCAGGGACCTCCAGCACAGGCCAGTCCACGCCCCTCATTTCAGAGGAGAAGCAGCAGCGCGTGATGGCAGACACTTGTCACTCAGCAGTCTTCGTAATTAACTTCTTAATCACACTGGTGCATCTTCTCTCCCCACTACTTCTCCACGAAGAGGGATTTTTTTGGTCTCCTATTCATCGATTTATTTCCAGCTCCTAGAATAGCAGCTGGTGCTGAATAAATGTGTTAAATAAAGGAACGTCACACCAGGCATTAAAGCTGGGCCAGGGCACAAACTCGGGTCCCCTCTGTCCCCAGGGTGATCATGATCCCCCAGCAAACCAGCTATAGGAAAGGCAGCCTTGAGTCATGGCAGCTGGTGTCTGTGCTGGTGTGAGAAAGAGCTGGGGGTCCACATGGGCCCCAGTTATTTTGGGGACTGGTGGGTGGCTCCTCCAAGCAGAAGCCTGAGGTCTGGCTTTAGCTCTGGGTGACCAATCACATCCTACCACAGCTGTGACCACTGCAGATTCCTGCCTCACAGGCTGCCCCTAGGTAAGAGGTGGATCAGCTCCTGGGACCTCTTTTCCAGACATGTCCCACCTGGTTGGTTGCCAAGCCTGAGAGCTGCCTACCTACCTGAACGTGTTCTCCAGCTGACCACACCACCCTGAGCCACAGCCACCTGTAAACATACACCTTCCTTCTGGGCCACCACTTGTAAAGGGCAGGATGCAGGGTTTGGAGAAGTCACCCAAGGGGGGTGTACCCAGAAAGGGCACAGTGCTGGGCTCTGGCCCTGCCACTGACTTGCTGGGTGACCTTGGCAAATCCTTTCCTCTTCGGGCTAGTATCAATGTCCCGGGCACAGCGATTCTAGTGGTGCCCCTTCCCCAGCCCCCACAGCACACCAGGATGCTGGGTCCTGGCCACCCAGGTCAGCTCAGGCTCGCAGCTCCCCAGCAGGGGGACGGAAGCAGATGAGGAAAAGCAAACGCAGATGCCTACAGCCGGAAACAGACATGGCCTGTGATGAACACAGGGCTACAGCCAGGGTTCAGTCCCCCCACCCAGGGCCACCCACAGCTGAGGAGCTCCCCTCAGAATTCCTGAGCAGTTCTAAGGCAAGGGAGGATCAACTGGAAGTCTGTTCCTAGAGACTAGAAATAGCAGAGGGACTGAATGAAGATCTCAGCAGAACTGGCTGGCCCTGAGATCCTAGGAGAGAGGGCTTCAGAGATGACCCGCTCCCAAAATCAGAGCCACACTGAAGGCGTCTGGGATGGGGGCTGTGGCCAGGAGGGCATCTGTCAGTACAGACAGGAGCAGGCAGGCGGTGGAGGAGACCCCCAGGCAGCTCTGGCCCAGAACGTGAAGGATCAATTCTGGGAAGATGGTTAGCATTTGGCGGGGAAGTGGAGGCAGGCTGGGAGACTGGGGACAGGGTGGCCGGCAGGCTCTGCAAACACATGTCCTCAGGGGCCAATCTGCAAACACTGGGGTTTCCCATTTGCCGGAATGTACAGGGTTAAAATGGAGAGCCAGCTTCAGTGGCGCAAGGACGGCCAGACAGGTGCACCTGAGCACGCCACAGTCCCGAGGCCCCTACACACTGCGTCGTGCCTCACACACAATGAACATACAGGTGTGCCCTCTGCAGCGACCGGCATCTCCCAGACACCGCGGCCAGCAGGTCCATCCGCAGCAGCTGCGTTCGTGCTGTGTTCACACACCTCCTATGCCCCTCACTGTGTCCCTCTGCACCCACCGGAAGGTCTGAGAGCCCCCCACAATACGTGGCAAGTGCCTCAGTTGGGGTTGGCAGGTACTTCATCCTCTCTGTGGAACCACCGTCACCCGTGGATCTCAGCCAAAGCATTAATCCCATCCAAAGAGAAGAGGGGGTGAACCAGCCTAGACATCGACTCAGCTTAATTTGGCAGGGGTGCGAGAGGATTTTAATCCTGCATCAGATTAACTAGATTAAAGAGGAGCTCCAGAACCTTCCATCTCCTTCCCCTGCCCCCTAAGCGCAACCCCAGCAGAGGAAGGCAGGCAGACGTGCAGCATGGGCTATATTCCTCCTGCTGGGTCAACCCTGTCCCCTTCCCACAGCCCCCAGCCCTGGCGAGACAACCCTGCTTTCCCGTCCCCTGCTCACTACGCTTCAGGTTCCCATGGCAACCTCATCTTCAGCTCCAGGCGGGAGAGCAGTGAGAGCAGAGAGAGAGAGAGAGGTCTATGGGGGTGGGGGAAGCGACACAAACAGCAATGGGGTCCTCAACTAAGGAGTCCACAAGGACAAAGCCAGGAGATTGTGTCTGCAGGACCCTTGCAGACAACAGACAATTTAGGTAAGATGACAGGTGTTGCGGGTTGGTTTCTAGAAGAGAGGGCATAAGAACGTCAGTGCTGTGCCCACCCCCCACCAATATGACTGGCTTCGAAGAAGGCTCCAACTGGTTTGACCTTCCAGAAACAATTTTGGGGAATTCTACCTTCTCCCTTCCTCTCTGCCCTCAGGTTGAAGCTCCCCCGATCCATTCCCCTCACGCCCCAGCAGGGATGGACGGATGTGTGTGTGCCAATGTGGGGCTAAGTCAGACAAGGGGCCACCCATCCCAGCTGGTGACACCGCTAGAACCTGGGCCCTACCACAGACTGGGCCAGGGCAAGGGAACGGAGTCCCAGGCGTGGAATGGCCAGAGCACAGCTACTCTTTGTCCCTCCATGGGCTGGACTGCGCCCAGCCCCTGGTTAATCACTGCAAGTCGCCGGGCTCTCAGCAGATGCCCCTCTGCACCCTTCCTCCCTGCTGTCAGCCGCTGGGGTTGGGGGGAATGGAGCCAGCCCCCTAGGGCAGGACGCCTGGTGGGGGAGGGGAAGGGACCCAGCATCCATGAGGGCGAAAACCAGGAACATGCTTCTCCTGGACAAAAAGCAGCGGGACAAGAACAAGGGTGGGGCGGGGCGATCAGGCAGCTATTGGGGTAGCCTGGACCTTCAGGAGGATTTATGGGCACACAAAGCAACATCGTGATGTACTATGTCCTGTGCACACTTCTTGTGAAACCTGCTACAAGGCTCTGGGCTGGAAAAGGCAGGCTTTACCACTGTGTCTGTTTTACAGATGAAGAAACTGAGGCTGAGTGTCAAGGAAGAGCCTTGTCCAACACACTCTCCCCTATATCACAGCCGCCCAGCAGCTAAGGAAGGGCAGGCTGGCATCTTTCCGTCACCTGTCAGGTGGACCCCAGCCCACTCCCAGCACTCAGAGCACTGAGGGAAGACGTGCTTGACAGGGTGGGGGCAGAAAAAACCCCACCTGCTTCCAGGCTTGGCCGTGACAACAAACTCTGTGCGGTCCGGCAGCCACCCCCAGTTAGGACCTGCCTATTCCTCAGAACTTTTCAAGAGGCCAGACAATGACCTGTGGGGATACAGGAGAGGCGACCTCTGTCCCAGGAGAAGGGTTACCCCTGAGGACCTCTGAGTCACCTTCCTGCATGGAGGGACTACAAGGGCAAGGAGGGTACTGAGAAGCTGCAAAGTTTATGAGATCCAGGGTGACAGGGACAGCCTGTCAGACACCAGCCTCACTCCTGTCCTGCCATGAGCTACATGCCAGAGGCAGAACAAGAACAGACCAGAGATCCCAAAAGCCCAGCTCCCCCGTTCTACACGTGACCTCGCTCCTTCCAAGCTTGGACCCCTTCAAAAACCACAGCTTTGTGTTCAAGGAGAAGCAAAAATACATCAACTAGAGCAACAAGGAGCTTTTGGTTTTACCAAAAGAGGAGGAAAAAAAAAAAAAACAAAACAGCCCCCACATCCTGCCTCTGGAAAGAGCTGCTGATTCCAAAAGCCCCTGCCGGGAACACTGCCCACAGGCAGGAGGGGGGCTCTGGCTAACCCAGTTTCTCACCCAACCCTCAGGCCTAAGGGGCTGCTGGAGTGGTGGGGATAAGCAGCAACAAGGAAGCATTGTTTGACCAGAGGGGGGAAAAAAGAACAGTGAAAAAGACCAAGGCTAGACTGAAGGAAGAACTTACCAGCCCTCAGGGATTGCAGACAAAAAGGACAAAAAAAAAAAAAAAAGAAACCCAAAGCCTGCACCTGCCCCTGTTGGCAATACATAGAAAGGATCCTGCCACATTGAGTGAGGCATGGAAACACTAGCCTCAGTTTCCTCATCTGTAAAATGGGGGTGTTAGGAAGCAATGTGATCCCTGACATCTCTGAGTGTGGAGATCTGGGGATGAGGGGGAGGCTGCATTTGGCCACTTTGGCTGCCCGTGTGCACTCACCCTCCCCGCCCCAGACAGAGGCCACACACGCCCCTCCCACTCTCACTCCTGGTGCTCCCCACCAGCTCCCTCAGACGTCTGATCCCAACTGTCCCAGCCCACCACTGCCCCACCCAGCACAGATGCCACCCCACTCCCATCTGAGATCTGGGGGAAGGAGCAGGAACAGAGCACCTGGTTCCCCAGAATCAGGGACGGCTCCACCCTCCTCATCCCTCACCCCACAGCTCAAGGAAACTGGAGAATGGACTCCGGATAGCTGCAGTCCGTGAAGACGGGACTGGTGCAACCATGTCCCCTTTTCCTCCCCCCAGCCCATGCCCATCCCCCACCGGACACCTCAAAAGCTGGCTCCCTTGGTCTGGAACCCCACCGGCTATCTTCCTGTCCTCCAATCCCCAAGGAAGAGGCCCCCAAGGAGGAGGGAACAGGCTCATTTCCCCCATCCCCAGCCCTGACCTCCAGGCTCCGAGACTATTTGCATGGAGACAAAGAAGCAGGTTTGTGCTAAGCCAGGGCGTGTGGACTGATCTTCACTTTTGGAAAATCCAGTTTACAAAACAAATAAGGGAGGGCATAAATATTTCTCTAGCTAGCAGAGCAGGCTCACCCCACCCACCTAGAAGTTCAAGAGAGAATTAGCAGTTCTTCCTCCACCGCTAGCTATTGTGCAAAAACCAGAGTGTGGCCTCCACCTTGCCACAGCAATGCCTGCGGCCCTGGATGTGAGAACACAACGCTGCCCACTCTGTCCAGCTCCCCAGCCTTCCGTCCCCGGCCCCAGCACCTGCCCGAGTGTCTGGGTACGCACCAGGCATGTGTGTAACCGCACGGATGTCCATGCCTCTGGCCTGTGTTCCCTCCCCTGCCTTACCCCCAAGGAGAGAAAGAGAAGGGGTCTTATCACTGTTTACAGTCCCTTTCCAGAATTTAAATCTCAATCTTGAGAAGCCACGGTGAAAAGATAGCTTCCTTCTATCTTGACCATGCCTCTGCAAGATCCTAGCTCCCCTCAGGGCTCAGAGACTGATCAGAGACAGGCAGAATACAGAGGCCTCCCTGCACACCAAACACACACTCGGTCACTTGTGGAGAGGGGTGGGCAACTCCCTGGCAAAGTGCCAGGAAAGACCACCTGCCCCTTTGGGTCCTGCATGTGGAGCGGGTGGAGCTACAGAGAAGGAAGCCAGGCCTGTGGTCCACAGAGCAAGGCCAGAGCAGGCAAGCTATTCTCTGGAAGCCCCAGGATTCAGGAACCTGGGTGTCACTCAAAGATGGGGCCAGGGGCAGGAAGAAAACAGGAGGGAATGACAGTGAACATTTGGCACAGTGCCTGGCACATAGCAGGTGCCCATAAACACTATTGGGTCTAGGGTGCAGCATGCCAGGGTAGGAATTTTTAACCATGGGGAAACCAAGGCTTAGACAGGTCCAGAGGGCACTCCTTGTAGGCAAGGCCCACATCTGGGTCATCCCAAAATCACCAGGTCTGGTTTGCTGGCCCAGACTGTCGCCGCAGCTGAGGGAACATGCCTACCCCGGGCAAGGTGCTACACAGCTGGGTGGCAAAGTCCCCACCCCTTCTCCCTCACCAGGGTCTGCCCCGGGAAATATCCCAGCTGGGCCAAAGGTCAACTGGTGTGGCAGACGCTAGGGCTATAAGGGCAGGAAAGGAAACTGGCAGAGGCTAACCTGTTTCTTTTGGCTGGAGACCAGGAGAGAGACAGGGGAACCTCTGCTTCAGCAGGGGGAAGCAGCACCCAGAGAGGGAGGCTCCGTCTCCTGCCTCTCCCGACGGCCCCAGCCCCTGAAGGCCTCCACCCCCGCTTGCTACAGCCTCCCCAGAAGAAAAGTCAGCTGGAACTTTGGCACTAGGCTGAGAAAACGCAGAGAAAACAAGGACAAGCCTCTGATTTTTCTCCAACTCCTAATGCTCACTGAATTCTAGGCTACTAGAGTCTTCAGGAAGAGACGTGAAGAAGCATGGAGCCCTTGCCGCCCACGGGGATCAGGGCTCAGCCCCACTTCTGCCTGGTGGGATACGGGCTCAGAATCTAGCCTGAAGTGCTCCAGCATCCAAGGGGTTAAATGCCCTGGCTTCTCTGAACCCCACCCCACTCCCCAATGGAGGGAGGAAGTGGCAGAGAACCAGGGCTTGTGTGAGCCCTTAAGAATTTGAAGAATGTCCCATTTCCCTTGGGGGGGGGGTAGGAGGGGCTGGTGAGGGGGGAGAAACAGTGGAAGTTAATAGAAGAGAAGGGGCAGCTGAAGCCAGGTCAGGGGCCAAGATAGAGCTGACCCTTCCTCAACCACCCCCCACCTGTCCAGTGCCCCATCCTTCCAGAAGGCAAAGCCTTCACGTTGCTTCTTGGGTTTGAGATTGTATCAGGAATCTGTTTTCCCAGCACGTGGCACAGGTCAGCCTGCTACAGGCTGCTACATACGGCTGCTACATACAGCTACAGCATACGGCCTGCTACAGGCAGGCAGCGTCCGCTGAGTGATCAAACCCCCAAAGAGAGGGCAGTAGAATTAGCAGGGCAGTGGGAGAGGAGAAGGGAGAGACAGTCCTTCCAAGGATTCAGCCCCTAATCCTTTATAGACAAGTCCCAAATTTCCCTTCCTGGGTGAACTTTGGCTGCAAAGAGCCTCCTGAATGAGAACTAAAAACAAAACATGTTGAAGTGGTTCATGTTTGCAACCCTAGCACTCTGGGAGGCCGAGGCAGGAGGATGGCTTCAGCTCAGGAGTTGTGAGACCAGCTTGAGCAGAAGCGAGACCCCGTCTCTACTAAAAATAGAAAAATTAGCATGGTGGTGCATCCCTGTAGTCCAGGCTTCTTGAGAGGCTGAGGCAGGAGGATCGCTTGAGCCCAGGAGTTTGAGGCTGCTGTAAGCTACAGTGACGCCACTGCACTCTAGCCCGAGCAATACTTGGACTCAAGTCAGATACTAAATTTATTTGAATACCAATGTTGGCACTTGCAAGTGACTTGATCTTCTGAAGCCCCACCTCAAAAGGTCCCCAAAATTGAGTTCTGAGTTCGCACTTGCTACTCATGAGGTCAACCTGAAGATGTCGGTGCCCCTTCTGGAACTGCATGGGATGGGATGGGGACCCCACCTCTCTGCCCCCTCCCCACCCCCACCTCCAGTGGGCCAGGCTGCAGGTCCCAGAGCAAAAGGAACAGAGCCCAACCTACTCCACCCAAAGAAACAGTCTGTGCAGCCTCCCTCACCAGGCCGGGACGAGGTCTGCCTGGGCCAGGCCACGCCCTCCATGCTGCCTCTCACTTTTCAAGAAATGAACACCAGAAATGCTGGAGCCAGGGTTCCAGAGAGTTTTCTTGAATGGACAACTGGAGGAAGGGACCCCAAAGCCCAGGTGAGAAAAGAAACTGTCAACTGCTGTTTCAGGGAGAGAAATGATGGAAAGTAAAGGGGAGACAAAGCCCCAAACACAAATACAACTGGGCACAAACAGGCAGGTCACATAATCTACAAGGACCACGCTTGATCCCTCTCTTGCAGCAGGGTGCAGGGGAAAGAACATGCGCACTTTGCCACCCAGAGACTTGGGTTAGAGCTAGCCCATCACTAGCCATGCGATCTTGAGAAAGTCCCTTCCCTTCCCCCAAGCCTCAGTTTTCTCATCTGTCATATGGGGATAACAGCCCTTGCTTATTGGGGATAACAGCCCTTGCTTTATCCAGCTGACGTAAAGACAAACTGTGTTTATCAAGTAGGGGGTGGAAGTGCTCGGCCATGTTACCTTGGGCAGTGTCACCCAACCACCCAGTATCTGTGGTTATCGGAAAGGAAAGAACTCACTCGGGCAGGAGCCCAGGTGCCCACCCAGCCCCTGCGCGAAGCAGGACTCACGCGTTGCAGTAGGGCTTCTTCTCATAGCCCTTGTAGTTCTTCATGTTCAGTGTCATCTTGCAGGTCTCGCAATGGAAGCATGCTTTATGCCAAAACTGGGGATGGAAACAGAAGGAGGACATCCATTAGACACCAGGAGGGGCGTTCCCTCCCAGGGACTGTCCCAGGCCCACAGCTGTGGGGAGAACATGAAATCACCCCAGGAGAGCTGGGGGTATCTCAGGTCACGGGGGCATCTCAGGTCACAGGCTCTAGTAGCAGATGCTACTCTCCCCTTCCCTGCCCCTCACCAATCAGCCATGTGAACTGATTGAGAAGCAGGCAGGAAGGATGAGTGGGGAAGAGCCCAGATACAGGGTGCAGCAGCCCCAGGTCAGCTCCACCGACCACCGACCACCCTTCCTGCCCAGAGCTGGAAAGGCCTCATTGCTGATGCCAAGCTGAGCTGGGCTGCTGAGAAGAAGCCATTGAATATGAAGGGGCAGCTCCTCTAACCTCCAAGGCCTCAGAAGAGGAAGGTCCAGCCCCCATGCACACAGCCCCAGAACCCAGGTATCCCGCGCCAGGGCCTCCTGACACACACGCACACACACAAGCCCCACGTGATCCTTGCGTGATGCTCCCAGCCGGAGTGTAGGAGAGTGCCTGGCAGCTAGTCTCCCCCAGGTACTGAGAGGATCTGCTTCAAAGCCCTGGAGGTGGAACCCCCATAGGGGACATCAAAGTTCCACTCCACTAACTGCATGACCTTGGGCAGGGCCCTGCACTTGGGAGGAGTCCACTTCCTTATCTGTAGAATGGCTATAATAACACCTACCCCCTGGGATTGTTGAGGATTCATGAGAAATCACCTGCAAAGACCTCAGCCCAGCGCTCGGCACCTTCGAGGAATACTCGGATGGTAGGTGCTGGGCGTGGCAGGCATGAACCTCAGCCAAGGGGGCTCAGCAGTTGACACTGGAGGTTGTTGGGGATCAGTTGGGGCCTTACTGTGCCCAACCACAGCTCCAATTTATTCGCCATTTGTGCGTGTGAGAATGAGAGACAGGTACGACTCCAGCAAAGCCCAGAGACCTGGAACTGAGCCACCAGGACCAATCCGGGGCGGCCGATGAAGGGGGCAGAGCAGAAGGTGATGAGAAATGATGCAGTAGATGTGACTCCATCCCTGAGAAGTGTGGATGCTCAGGCAAACTCATGCAAACGGGACACCCAGGAGGCCCCCAGCCCCCCAATGAGCACCAACCAGACATCCTGCTGCCAGGACCCCAGAATCCAGGCTGCCTGAGTGACTTTCCCAGCAGTGGAGAGAGACCCTCCAGACCCCCAAAGAAGGAGGCCAGGGAAAGGCTGGGGAGACCTTCAAAGGAGCCCAGCCCCAGGGCTGGTTCTTGGCCATCTGTCAAGGAATTCCCCCAAGGCGGCACTTTTCCAAATGTGGTTCCCAAACCAAGAGAGACTTCTGATACACTAGGGGGAGGGGACAGCAGAAAGAAAGCTGAGAATCTGGCAATCGACCTCTCCCACCATGGCCCACTTCAACCAGAGATGCCCCCCCCAAGCTAATCTCAGGAGGAAATCATGTTCTAATAGGGTATTTTCCCTATTAAGGAGACCCAAAGGAAAAACCTAATAGTGGAATATTAAACAGCATGATAGGAGACCCACTCTTGGGAAGGCCAGCTGGAGGTCTGGAAGCAAAGGGGGCTAAACTAAGACTCCCCAACCTGGGCCTATAACAGCACCGCCCTCTCCAACACGCAGCAAATTCCAGACTCTTCCAGTGCATAACCCCAACACATACAACCCACGGGAAAACTAAAACAGGGTGGTCCCTGCCCCCACAGGCTCCCGAAGTGACAGCCCCACTCCCTCCCCCAGTGGCTGGGAGGTGTTGGCAGAGTGCCCCAGCCTTGTCACCACCCAGTCTGCTGGCCTCTGCCTGCTCAGCTGCACATGCCCCTGCCTGGGCCCCCGCCTCCCCCCACCCCCACGGGGGCCTGCCAGGAAAAACATTCTCCGGAATCCAGATCGTGACCCACTTTCACACACACGTTCGCAGGAACACACACTGTCCCAGGACCTGGGACCTCCAAGGCTGCTTCCTGATTGACATGGGAGAGACAAAGGGAGGGAGACAGACACCCCTACTCTAGCAGATGGCCAGGCCCCCTGAAGAAGGGGGGCAGAGTGCACTGACCAGGTTGGGGCTATAGGGCCAACACTCGATCCAGGGGCTCTGCAAGACCCCTCCAGGCTGCCACTTGGAGGGGAGCCCCTCTACAAGGGATGGTGCCCATCTCCATCAGTAGTGGCTCTTTCCCCCTTGCCCCAGAGACCCCCTGCTTTGGGCTAGACACCATTAGAGGCTGGGGCAGGGGACAGTGGTCACCTGTTCCTTTAAAGGGGGCTCCGGGGCAGAATGAAAACAGGAGTGGACTGAGTGCCCTCAGGTAAGTATTCAGTAAAGTGGGGTGCTGGGAGGGGTCACGGGATGGGGCAGGCTCCAAGCCTGGGACGTCTAGCTGCTTCATGCCACTCCTCTCCGCTCTCAGGAAGAGGGCTCCAAGGTTCAAGAAAATCCAGCAACTCCTGCCGCTGTGTCCTTTTTCGAGCAGGAAAGTCGTGGGGAGGGAAGGCAAAAAGTGGCCAGTCCCCCACAACCCCTGTGAACCACGCCTGGGCTGGGCACCAAGAGTCCAGGATGAAAAAAACCCTGTCCTGTTGCAACAGAGTCTGCTGAAGGACACTGTCAGGGAAATAAATCGATACAATCCCACAGTGACCCTCTGCCTCCTTGTCCTGCCCCATGAGGCCTGTCCCAGACCAAGAGCCTCCCTCTTTCAGAGGCCCCAGGTAAGAAGATTTCAGAGCATTCCTGGGACCCAGGACTCGGGAGCAAAGTGCACCTGGAGGCATGCAACCCTAATCCTCCTCACTGCCTGCAAGGTCCATGGTTTCCCTATTCGCAGAAGCCACACAGTCCCCAGACCAAACCCTTGGTGCCCATTAGCAGCCTCTCAGCCCAGATCCAAGGCTCTGGGGGAGGGTCACCCTTGATTTTCCCTTGCCTGCCTGCAACTCCAGAGAAAGGCAAACAGAGGCCGGTGGGAAGAGAAGCCCTGCAAAGAGAGGGGCTAGGCTTGGGCCTATCCTTCCACGATTCTGGGTGGGAGGGATGTGGCAAGCTTCAGGTCACTGCCCCTGCAGCCTGGCACCTTGCCCCCTGCCCCCGGGCTGCCTGGGGTGGCCATGACTCAGGGTTGGAGTATGAGACCTTCCCCTCCCTTCCTGTCGCCCAGGGTTACAGTTTCTCCCTCCTCCAGGGCAACACCAGCCTAGCTCTGTTGGCCATCTGGGCCACTGGCTTAAGGGCATAGATCTTTACTGCACTTCCACAAATTCCCAGGGGGACATTATTACTTTGTGTCCCAGATCCCCCCTGAAGACCCCAGGCCTAGAGCATTCCTCCAGACAGGGTCAGAAAGGGGTGGAACCCGCTTTTGGCACTAATGAGACAGTGTAAATGTAAAAAGCACTTTTTGCAGACACACTAGCAGAAGAGCTGAGCAGAAATAACTGTGGATGTGAATTCCACCTCTGGTTAAGAGGGCGCGACGAGTCTCATCATCGATTTGAGACTCCGTGTATGGGGTTCGTAATTTACAGGAGCAATCACGCCCACTTTGTAAGGCTGCTGTGAAGACTAAACCTGGCACGTTGTAATACGTAGTAGCAATTATGAATGGATGGTCACAACATGATTGTGGGGTAGTCTAAGCTTCAGCTAGGAAAAAACGGGGCACCACAGCTGCAAGGACTCTGCCCCTTTGAGGAAGGAGGAAGCGCTCAAGACAACCAGAGGCAGAGCCCACCCTAATGGGGGACTCCAGGGGAACTGGCAGCAGACCAATCCTCTACCCTCCCACCTGCTTTCGGAAACTGAGGAAGCCCAGGGGAGAGGGATGTGGTCAGATATCTTAACAATGCAGGCTCCCAGACATAAAGTACGTGCACAAAGTAGGTGCTCAATAAATATTTGTCGAATGAATGAGCAAATGAGGTCACCCTGTTTCTCCCCCAGCTCTAATCCCAGAAGTCCTCTGGGAAAGCAAATCTCGACCTCCTTCCTCAAACACTGTCATCAGCAATACATATTTCTCCAGCATGCAGAGCACACTGGGTACTGCAGGCTGGGGGCAGGGTGGCCTTCAGAGGTGACAAGGCCTTTAGGCACCTATGCCTTTGGGAGATAAGGCTCAGGGAGGAGAAAAGGCTAACACCAAGGACATAGCTTGTGCTTCGGACCACACTGTGGGCCAAGTGCCATAGGGCATTGCAGTGAAAGGGCTGAGCCTAATCTGACTCCCTCCTGCTGTACGTGGGAAGCCTTGGGAAGTTGGTTAGCTACGGCACCCATGGACTGAATGTTACCCCCTCCCAGGTCTCAGCCCAGCACCCTCCAGGCATTGACCCTCCCCCCATTCCAGGTACCTGTCCTCAATGCCTGGAACGGGTCTGATACCTGGATATTTCAGGCCTCCTGCTCTGAGGACCTCTCTCTAAGGCCACTTCCTGTAGGGACAGTTCTAAAAGAGAGGGAGGAGTCACAATTCCCACTTCCCAGGGCAACCGCCACTTGAACGTCCTCTTCCAGCTAGGGCAAGAGAACTGGGGAGCGCACCTTGCAGGGTCCCTGCCCCTCTCCCCTCTGACACACACCACTGAAGGTTTTTATGAGGGGAATGGGTGTGGGGCTGGACAGAGTATCCCAGAAAGGGAGGGAGGGCACAGCCTATACCACACCCCTTTTGGCACTCTGGCAGGCACTTTAGTGCACTGCCTCACCTCCAAGGAAATGACATCATCACACCCATCTGACAGAGGGTGAATACTAAGGCCCAGAGCTGGGTGGAGCAGACCCGGAACTAGGACCAAGCCTCCCAGCTCCCGGGCTAGCAATCCTTCCATCGGATATTGCTTCTGCCTCATGCAGTGAAGTGCCCACTGTCCCTTCCCAATTCATGTGTGTGGAGAAGGGGAACGCAGGGAACCCAAGATGCAGAGGCCAAAATCCCTACCATCGGGGAAGGGCAAAAACCCCAGTGAGCAAGGACAGATAAGTTCTCAAGGGGAGATTTCTTCATCTAGTGGCTCCAAGTTCAAGTCCCACCCTCCAGAGGCTGGCACAGTCACTAGGCAGATCAGCACCTTCCCTGGTGCCCACAATGTGTCCCCTCCTCTCCTCCCACCCATTCAAGCCCAAGAGGGACAGTGAAACAGCAGCAGCCCTATATGTCCCCTTCCCCCAAGAGCAAGTTCAAATGTGTTTCAGAACCTCAAACCCCACCTCCTCACCCTGACTCACAGGCCAAAGGTCACTGAGGAAGCTGGAACCCCAGGCGAAGGGGAGAGACAAAGCCTCCAATGAACTATCCTTTCCCAAACACAACCTGGCTCCAGGTCAGCAATGAACTTGGCCCTTTGGGCTCTGCACCCCTCTTCCATCCCATGCCCCCAGCCTTGCACCACTTTTTCGTTCAGTCCCCCAACCCCCACCAGTTCAGACAGAAAGGAGGGACTATATGGACTTGGAGCCAGCTTGGGTGGTGGGTGAAAGGGACAAAATCCCAGAGGCCTCCCCTCCACACAGGGAGAGGAGGCAGAGGGGCAGGTTTTGCCTTAGGATCTTAGGGAGCTTACAAGATGACAGGATCCTACCCCAAACTGTGCGGGGGAAACAACCAGTTCTACTCTCCACCCCACCCCCAAACGTATAATGGCAACCAGATGAACGAGTCCACCCTGGGCTGGGGGGGCGGGGGCGCGTAAGGGCCCCCAGGGGTCAGTGAATTTCCACGAGGCCACCCTCCCCCTCCCCACAACACCTCTCCCTTTCGATGGCTTCCCCAGAACTCAGCCAATCCCACCCTCCATTGGACAAACCTGCTTTGAAAAGTTAGCTCTTTGTTCTACAAGCCGGTCTCCTAGCTCTGAGCACAATTTCAGGAGATCTCTGAGAAGCACCCCCCACCCACCCTACTCCAGCACCCGACCCCGCCCGGCTCAGGCTGAGCGGCCCAGCACTGGGAGTTGGCTTTTAATTTGAGGTGGGGGTTGGGAAGCTACGGAGGAAATCTGCTGGGCCTTTAACCATTGATCCACCAAGGGGGCTGCAAGGCGTTCAAAAAAGGGGGTCTTGCGGTGGAGCTCGGGTCCTTACACGAAGCTCCCTTCACCAGATGGCAACACTCGCCCGCTGATAGCCTCCGCCCCCGAGTCTCCAGACCAGGAAGCCGGGCCACAGCGGCCAGAGCCGACGGCTTCCCGGGGCCCCCCAGCCTCTGCCCCGCCCCCCACCGCCCCCTCCCCCAGCGCCCCGCGCTTCCGCCTACTTGGCGCTCGGCACAGAGGGGAGAGGGAGCGGCCGTCTCTTCTTGCTCTCCTGGCCCCAGGGGGCGGGACTGCACCCCTAACCTTCCCCCGACACACCCCGAGGCCTGGCTTCCCTGCTCCTCTCCCGGACTCCCAACCCCGGGACACAGAGCCTATCTCCAGTAGTGGCTGCCCGCCACGCGTGGAATGCTCGTCTCACTCGAGATCTCCTGGTTTCCAGACGATCTGTCCTCATACCCTATGACACCGCCCGCCCTCCCTCCCGGCATTCTCCAGGGATCGCTGGGATAAAGCGGTAAAGACCTGGCCCTTCTCTCCCCCATCCATTGGAGCACTGCTCGGGAATTGCAAAAACGCGTCTCCCGGTCCCGGGCTCACCTTGTCCAGACAGTTCACCTTCTCCGTGGGGTACACGATCTTGCCGCACCGGGCGCAGTTGGGGTTCATGGCTCTGGGAAAGGCTGGGGCGGGGACGCCTGAGCTCGCGCGCGTTCTCTTTCCCGGGGCGAGCTGGCGGGAGGCGGCCGCGGCTGCAACAGCACTGGCGGCGGCGACGGCGGCTGGAGCTGAAGAACTGGCCTCCGCCTCCGCCCTCCTTCCCCTAATAAACACAGCGGGGAGGAGGGGCTGCACCGGGGCGGGCACGCGCCGCGGGCGCGGGCAGGGACGCGCGCGGCGAGGCGCGCTCCCCGGGCGACGTGGGGCCGTGCGGGGGCGGGTTCCGGGGAGGGCTCCGGGACCCGGGTGCTCGCGCCCCTGTGGTCCCGGGCGGACTGTGTCCTTTGCCCGAGGCCCTTCCCGTGTTGGCGGCAGCGCGGAGCCGGGCTGGATGCACACCTGGGGCGCCCGGGGTGCGCGAGGCTGGCTAACGCCTCGCACCCGTCGAAGGTGGGGTTGGAACTCTACTGAACGCCCGAACAGATTCACTGGATTCGGGGACTTTCCTTTCTACTTGTTGGTACCTGGCGTGAACCTGCGCAGCGAACGGGAACCCCCTGCACCTCCCCTCAGCCCCCTTCCCACCCACACCCTTCCTCACATTTGTCGGGCGGAACCCGTCCCTCCCTCCTGGACTCAGAGCCACGCGACCCGGGCTAGTTCTTCCCTCCCCATGCCTCGGCCGTGCTGCTTTCCGCAGGGTCCCCTGGATCCGGGCACCTTCTGTTTTCAGCTTGGCCCCCTTTCCTCCTTCATTCCTCTGTCTTTATCTTTACTCGCTGTCCCCAGTATAGCAGCTGGAACAATGTCTTAGCACCCAAAAGACCCACCTCCAAGCGCAGGAGCGGCGCGGGGGTATAGCTCAGTGGTAGAGCATTTGACTGCAGATCAAGAGGTCCCTGGTTCAAATCCGGGTGCCCCCTCGGTGGTTTTTCCTTCCCTTTCTAACTAGTACAACCTGTTTTTCATTCTTGACTAATTTTTAAACATTGGGTCGTAGGCTAAAAGAAAACAAATATGGAAGAAGTCCCTTCCTCATTTTTCAACCTTAGCAGAAAGCTTTCGGTTTTACTTTATGCCCAGCGGGAGGAGGAAGGCTGGATACGAGCACAGTCAGGTACAAAAGCTGCGTGCACGTCCCCATCAGTGGCGCCAGAGGATTTCTGCGGCCACGGCCACCAGCCTCAGATGTGTCGGGCAGTCAGAAGCGCTGGTTGGGAGGACAGGATGACTCCGCCAAGTTGGCATTCTGTTTCCAGTGGGGCTAGGGGAACAGGATGACTCCCCCATATTGGCGTTCCATTTCCGCTAGGGGTAGGAAGTGGGTCAAAAAAAAGAAACCTACACACACAGCCCTTCTCCAACTTCAACTTTCTGTATTACCAGTGACAAGGATGTGGTGTGCTCACCCATGCCTATTGCTGCTGACACAAGCAGTGAACGCACTTTGAGAACGTAAAAATGTCTGATGCACAACCATCAGCTCATTTTAATGTGCAAAAATAAAATTATAGCCCAATACCAAGTGATATAAAGGAATGCAGTGGTTCTCAAACTTGAGTGTGCATTAGAATTACCCGGAAGGTTTGTTAAAACACCTCCAGCTTCTTTAGGCCTGGAATGGGACCCCAAGAATTTGCATTTGTAACGAATTCCCAGGTGCTGCTGGTGCTGGGGGTCTGGGGACCACACTTCGAGAATCACTGAATAACACAAGGCCACCGAGTTTCATAACCTAACGATGGGAACATATATCTGCTGGTTGCGGGACTGACAATGTCACTGCTGGGCCAAAGGAGAACGTTAACTGTTAAAAGAGAAGGCAAGGGCTTCCCCCTCGACTAGGTTTTGCCCAAAAAAAGGAAAAATAAAGAGAAAGGAAGAGCCATGCTGCCTGGGTCAAGGGGCAGCTGTGATATTTTAAACTTGGAATCTGGTTGTGTCATCTCTCAGCCTGAGGGGAATACTCAGAGCATTTTTTCTCCCAGCTCCCATTACTGTGAGCTGCTGCGTCTGCAGGCCAGACGAGGGAGGAAGAAATAACCAGATTTTCTCCCTTTCCTGGATACAGGGCCTAGAATTCACTATCTGCAAGTTTTCAGGACAAAGCTTGCCTTCGAGCCAATATAAAGAAGGAAAAGAAGTGTTCACTTTTTACCTTCTACCTTCTGTCTGTGCCAAGTCCTGTTAAACTTCATATCTAAACCTTCTGAGTTTGGATTTGTCTCCTAGCCTTCCCAGGCAGGGTACGACACGCCATTTTTTACCTCCAAGCAAATTATAATTAACATTACAGCAGTAGGTATCCATCAGGCTTGGAGATAGGACTAACTCGGCCCCTTCGTTTTACCAGTTGAAAGTACGGATGGGCTTCTAGGCACTTGAGGTTTGCAGCTCAGGGCCATATTTAAAGCAAGCTAGCTGGTGCTCTCTACTTCTCAGGTAGGTAGGTACATGGAAGGGGCAAAGGATGCACATGCAGTGAGTTTTGGGTTCACGACTCACTAACTCGGGTTATCCTTGGTGGTTACGAAAAACGTAAAGGCGAGCGAGGGGGCACCCGGATTTGAACCGGGGACCTCTTGATCTGCAGTCAAATGCTCTACCACTGAGCTATACCCCCTCTGCTGCCGTAGGTTTGGTAAAATCCTTTTACATCGATTCCAAGATTTTTTTTTTTTTACACTGCCTGTCATTTGTTCAAACAGGGTCTTTTTGCTAGATGATACTGAATTTACCAATAAGGAGTGACAGATTAAAAAATCAATCCAAAACATAGCGGTAGTTTGAAAGCATGTTAACTTAGGTACCAATCTGGCTTTTTTACCAATCAGGGTCAATTATTTATCCACAATCCCCTCATCTTTCTTCCCTAACAAGTCAGAGAATAAAGTTCTTGCAAAACTAGATAGTGAACCTTTTTCCCTGGTCTCTCCAAAAAAAAAAAAAGTATCATTTCTGCATGTGTGTAATTATGCGATTATATATCTGGATAAGTTCCCAAGTTTTAAATTGCTAGGTCAAAAGTTACGTACATTTGTGCATTGATATTGTCAAGTTACCTAGAAAATATATACATGTGCTTGAGCTTAAAGTTTCATTAAAAAAAAAATACAAACACCAGCTAAAAAACACCTCCACTGAGAGGACTTACTGGCTACACATTCAAGTGGTCCCCCTCTCTTTTTGTGGAGCGCATACTGTATGTCCCTCTCTAGGTGCAGGACACACGGTGCTTTCAACGGAAAGACACAGAGGTTCTCATTCTTACTGAGTTTACAATCTGCTGGGAACAGGTTAGAAACAAATGCACAAATGAATAAACAAGGAAATGCCCAGTAGTGTTAAGGGAAATCATTAAAACAAAAAACAAGAGGTGTTAAGGAGATACTAGGGGTCTATTTCAAGCCGGATGGTCACGGAATGCCTTTTTATGTATTTATTTATTTATTTAGAGACAGAGAGTCTCGATCTGTCGCCGTGGGTGGAGTGCAGTGTCATCGTGGCGTCAGCCTAGCTCCAGCAACCTCAAACTCCTGGGCTCAAGCGATCCTCCTGCCTCAGCCTCCCGAGTAGCTGGGACTATAGGGGCGCCACCATGCTCCGCTGATTTTTCTACTTTTAGTAGAGACCGGGTCTTGCTCTTACTCAGGCTGGTCTCTTGGAACTCCTGAGCTCAAGGGATCCTCCCGCCTTGGCCTCCCAGCGTGCTAGGATTACAGGCGTGAGCCACCGTGTCCATGGAAGGATACGTAGGTAATTTTGCAGTTAAGACCCGACTGGCCTGAATGAGTCAGCCGTTTGGCCAACTGTGGGGAGAGGGCGTTTCAGATAGAGGAGATGGCTACTACAAAGACCTAAGGCCAGAGTAGTTGGAGGAAGGGGGTGCGGGGAGAGCGATTCAAGAGAGCTAGAGAAGTAGCCAGGGCTATGGAGGGCCTCATAGGCTGAGGTAAGGAGTTTGGGTTTTATACAAAGTAGATGAGAAGGCATTGGACAGTTTTGAACAGGAGAATTTGAAATCATCACCCAGACTGTTTTGAGGGAGATTTACAGGGAGTCAGGTGTCAACCCAGAGAATACACACAATGGAATATTACTCAGCCTTAAGAAAGGAAGAAATCCTGCAATATGTAACAAGATGGATGAAACTCGAGGATGTAGGAGCCAAGGGAACCTCTTGGCCCTCTGAAGTTTCGCTGAAAATTCAACTTGCAAAAGGAAGATTAATTGGAGAAAAGGCATACAAATTTATTTAAAGTGAATGTAAAGGAGCCTTCAGAATGAAAACTCAGTCCCGCAGTGGGCTGCAGAAGCTTATATGCTATCATGAGGTTACAGAAAGCACAGGGTCTTGGATCCTGGCAAAACAGATTATGGGAAAGGAGGAGAGGAGGAATTCTGCTGAGGGGCAGTAAATGATTACTAGGGAGAATTCAATGGGCTTGAAGAACATACAATGGTCTGGGGCAAAGTCTGTTGGTCCCACAGAGTGGACAATGGCTTGTGACAAAGGTCTGTCCAGGTTTGATAACAGACTTTAGTCCTCCTTCCTGCAATATGGGTTCAATTAGTGAAAACTCAGGGAAGGGACCGGAGGAGGTAACTGTTTTCTTCTTTGGTACAGCGAGACTTTAGGCAGATAAGGGAACTTCAGAGAATTCTGTTTGAAAGAGGAGGGTGGTCAGAGGACCTTGAGGCTTCTTCAGTTCAGCAATGTCAAAATGCCGTATTTTGGGATATCAGTTTCTGAGTCCCAACAAGGATGTTATGCTAAGTGAAATAAGTCAGCCACAGAAGGTCAAATACTTTATGATTCCATTTACATGAGATACCTAAAATAATCAAACTCACAGAAGCAGACAGTAGAATGGTGGTGCCAGGGACTGGGGGGAATCGCTGGTCAATGGATCTAAAGTTTCAGGTAGGCAAGATGAACAAACTCTAGAGATTTGCTATGCAGCGTTGTGCCTCTAATTAACAATATTGTGTTGTACACTTCAAAATCTGTTAAGAAGGTAGATCTCATGTTAACTGTTCCTACCAGATTAAAAAAGAAAGAAAGAAAGAAAAGAAAAGACAGAGACACCAGTTAGCAATCTATGACAGTAACACAGGTCAGGGTTTATGGCAGTGTGTTAGACTACAGTGTTTTATTAATATGTTTCCTATTGCTGCTGTAACAAATCACCACAGTCTATTTGCTTAAAACAACACAAATTTATTAATTTCAGTTCTGGAAGTCAGAATTCCATAATCCATTCTGAAGGCTTTAGGGGAGAATCTGGTCCCTCGACTTTTCCAGCCTCTAGAGGCTGCTGCATTCCTTGGCTCATAGCCCCTTCCCCAATCTTCAAAGCTGGCAGCATGGCAGCCTCTCTCCCTCTGACCTCTGCTTCCATCCTTGCGCCTTCTCTCTCTCTGTCTCTGATCCCCCTGCCCAATGTAGAACCTGTGGGATTGCACTGAGCTCACCTGGATAATCCAAGATAATCTCACTATCTCAAGATCTTTAATCACATCATGTAAGGTAACATATTCACAAGTGGATTCACAGGGGGATTGGGATATGGACATATCTGGAGGGCCATTATTTCATCTACCACAAGCAGGAAGAGTGGAGCCGGAGAGGAATGCAGGTGTCCAGATTGACCATGGCAGCACTGGCTGTAGGTTGGATGGCTTGGGGAAGATGAGGGAAGGAGAAGAATCAAGAATGATTTGGGTTTTTTTCTTTTCTTTTTTTTTTTTTTTACTATCTGGCTTGATGGTGGTATAATTTCCTTAAATTAAAAAAAGAAAAATTTTTTTTTTTTGAGACAGAGTCTGGCTCTGTTGCCCTGGCTAGAGAGCCGTGGTGTCAGCCTAGCTCACAGCAACCTCAAACTCCTGGCCTCAAAGCGATCCTCCTGTCTTAGCCTCCTGAGTAGCTGGGACTACAGGCAAGCGCCACCGTGCCCGGCTAATTTTTTCTATATATATTTTTAGTTGT
>CAUYSK010093823.1:0-13582 GCA_963575035.1 Avahi laniger | reverse complement strand
GAGAAGAGGTGTAGGGCAGAGTTTTGTAAGCAGTTATACAGGAAGTAAGGAGAGAGTGGGGAAGCTTATTGGAGGGCTAACGGAAGGAAAGAGAACCTACGTCACTTGCAAGGGCCGACTGCCAAGGTAAAGAACTACACAAAGTTGCTTCAAAACAGTTTTTAGGAATAGGGAGACCTATAGTATGTGGACCTAATCCAAGCAATTGTATACAACAGTCCATTAATAATCAAAGAGGTAGAGAGATCTAGGGGAGAAAGCTTTCGGAGGGAGTGTGAGGTAGAAATAACCATTTCAAAGGAGCATGTGAGGCGTTAATTGGCCTATAAGAGCAGTTGGAGATAGGGAGGTGTTGAAGATAAATAAAAGAAAAGGTTTGTCTGGGTCAATGCTGTGTGACAGCTGACAGTGATTAAGGGCTTTGTAGCTAGCATGGAATTCCTGTAATGCCAGAGATGTTAGCGAGCCAGGTGAAGATAGATCTGGATCACCCTTTGATGAAGTAAGATGATGTATTTGCTGGTTAGTCATTCCTAAAGTGGGACTTATTCAATTCACGTGTCCCAAAAGTTGTTGTAACGAATGTAGTGTCAGGGTAAAAGGCAAGGAGATTGCTATTTGCTGAGGTCACAGTGAACACAAAGAAAGTAGATAACCAAGACAGCGCCAGGGTTCGGTAAGTTGTATTTTGTCTGGGGAAATTTTCAGCCGGTGGATGGTAGTATATGTCTGTATATGGGCAAACAATCATAATGATTTTGCTTGAGTAGGAGCTGCTAATAATACGTAATCCATATTGTGATAGATGATAGTGGATGGGAACTGGCGCTGAGAAGGGAGTAGGGCTTGGTGAACATAACATTGACAAATAGTGTGACTCTTTAACATTCCTTGCAGGACTTTCCAGTGATACCTGTCGACCAGATGGGCATTACTGTGAGCGGGAACAGAAAATGCAAATCTTTCCTGGTCTTGTTTCGCTAGAGGAATTGTGAAAAATCAATCTTTTAAATAATTACAATCAAAAACCAATCTCTTGGAATTAACAACAGCTGAGGAAGAACTGGCTGTAGAGGTCCCATCGGGACTATAATAGCATTAAGAGCTCTTAGGTCCTGCAGTGAACGCCATTTATGGTTCTTTTTAGGTATGACAAATACAGGAGTGTTCCATGGTCTCAGGGAAGGTTCTGTGTGCCCACTTTAAGTTGGTCCTGGACAAGAGATTTTAAATGTTTTCATTTATCCTGCTTAATGGGCCACTGCTCTGTCCAGAAGGGCGAATTAGTGGTCCATTGTAAAGGTGTGGGTTGTATTGGATGCACCTGAGCAGCGGCCCCTAATGAAAAGGCTGCGTAGTTAGAAGATTCCATTGTTCTAGCAAATCTCGTCCCCGTAAAGACTGGCCCTCTCATAGGAAATGTTGAAAAATGGATGGTTTACCAGGGGAAGAATAGAGATTCCCCTTTGAGAGGGGAGGCGGGGAGGAGGAGGAGGAGGACGTAGGTGCTCCTCCTTTTCAGCAGAGGAAGACAATGGTGGAGAGAATGGTTCAGGATTCAGAAATTTTACTGCAGGAGACGCTTGCTCCTTCTGGGCAGGGGACGCTGGGTCCTCTGGCAGAGCAGACGGTGGAGTAGGAGGAGCAAGTTCCAATGGATTAGAACCCGTAGGAACATGTAAAGGAGTCAGCGCTGTTCGCACCAGGCTCCATGTAGTTAACCCGGCAAGAAGCACAGGATCCCCCTGCCCAAAATTATTCCCAAAAATCTTCCCTACTTATTCCCAGAGTTCTAAATCTAATGTGCCCTCATCTGGGAACCTGGGACAATGTTGCCTCACTGCACGTAAAGGATGCTGTAAGGCTTTTGGTTCAACAGAACACTGAGCAGCTTTCAAGAGCTGCTGCAAAGTGCGCAGATAGATTTGCTGATCTTTCGTCAGCTCTTGCCCCATGTTAGAAATCCCCTTCAGAAACTACAGGCCTCAGTCCCTTTCCCAAAGCAGCAGGCGGGACTGTCTCTCACCGGGATGATTCCCCTTGTAGTCCAGACGGTGAAAATGCTCTCTGGACACACGGATTCCTGAGTCATGTTGGGGTCACCACTTGTTGCAGCTGCTTTCGCTCCTGAGCTCTTTGGCAAAGGAACGAATAATTACTCGAAACACACAGTGTTTAGAGAGAGGAGAAGAGACCAAAAGCTGAAGGAGAAAAGGGCCTCCTCAGGTAGGTTCCTCCCCATATTTATTTCCGAGGACACGTGCAAAGGGTCAGGGCCATTTGCTAATCTCTCCAACAATTTCCATACAGGTCAGCTGTTCTCTGCGGACGTTTGCACACAGCAAACAAGCAGCTTCATCTGACCCTTCATTCCTCTTGCTCATGTTCTTTCCATCCATCCATACACCCTTTCTTCTAGGCCCAGCCCCTACAAGGATGCACATTCACATTAAAAATAAAACATGAGGTGTCAAAGTGAAATATTAAATATATCATCTGTCAAACTTAGTACTTAAGGAAATCGGATATATCATAGTAATAACCTGATAATTTACTTTTTTCCTTTGAGTGGACCATACTTCCTTCTTTCTTTGTGTGTATTGTGACTTTTGTGTTGTTGTTGTGCTGGAAACTGGACATACGAATCTAATAATGTGTTAATTCTGCAAGTCAAATTCTTCTCCTTTACCAGTTTGCCATTTTTAGGTTTTCATCTGTTTGTTTTTGAATTGTTTTAGGCTGCCTCTGTGCTGAAGATAAGCCTGGGCTGTGACCTTAAGGTCTTCTTTGTTTTTATCTAAGCCTGCATCTTTCCCTGGGAATTTACAGTGACTTTCTATTTATTCCCATACATGTAGTTGCTTTCAAATGTCCTAGTCTTCAATGACTGGCTTCTCAAATGGGGAAAAGGGGAAAATAAAGGGAGGAAGGGACTAGCACTTTAAGTCCTCTGGCAGTCACTTCCATTGGACGGGGACTGGCTTGCAACAATAGGAGGGTGCAAAAATGGCTGCTCTCCTCTGTGTCTGTACCTCCGTGATTATAAGCAGCGATAAGCTGTCAGAATACATATGCCAGGGTTTCTCTTACCCACCCTGGCTTTTGTGACATGCGAAGTATCACTACTATCCCACTCACCACCAGTAGAGGTCTCTCTTGTACCATTAACTTTATCCCAGGCCTTTAAGATTGTGCGTATGAGATCTCATCCCATTTACCTGACCTTTGACAAAATAATTCCAGTAGTAAGACAGTATAATAATTCAAGGTTTCATTTAACAGCCACTTCTCCTCACACTCCAGCACATAAATTGGATTACAATAACACCATTCTCTTTGCACATAGGTTCATAGTTATAAGTTGACCATTCAGCCAAAATTTTTCTCAAAGGACTTTGAGATTGAGCTTCCTTATGTTGTAACAAAACTCACAAATAACAAACAGACAATACAGTTGATCTTCAACACAAAAAGTGCCAGGGCCTATGAAACAAATGGGAATCCAAGAGGAACAAACACCGTCCCAAATGGTGCTTCCAAATGTCACCTCCACAAATGCCCTGCCACAGGGCTAGAAGGTTCTAAACACTCCCCAAATGGCGGCTTAGTCCCTCCCATTTCCTGGGAACCACAAATGAGCTCTGATTCAAACTAGTTTCCCTAGTTCCACTCAACCTTGTGACTTCCACCTGCAAACAGTGCCTCAAAACAAATGCCCTGGCACAGGACTGGAGGGTTCAAACCACCCACCTCCAAATGTGTGAAATCAAGGGTTTCAGCATGCCTGCTAGGGAACATGTACTCAACAAATGGCTTGGCATCTGGATACTTCCCAAATCCATTTTCTTCTCTTCAACTCAGTTTAGGTTGCAGGGAGCTGCGTCTACTTCAGAGAGACAGAGGCAGGAGTTCCCTGGAGGTAAAAGCAGCTGCGGGGGCTTTCCCTTGCTCTCTCGCCTCAAAAAGAAGTTGCTCCTACCCATGAAGATCCACAGCTTTTATCCAGGCTGCTCCCTACCTCTTCCAGCAGTCATAGGGTGCCATTTTACCAGTGTGCCAATGGGTCCACCCAGGGACACCAAATTGTTACTGAAAGTTCAGCACTTGTCCCCAAGTCCGCATCAGAGGAATGAGAATAAATGGTTTGAGGAGGTGGAAAGAGAAGTTTATTAATTTGCCAGCAAATGAAGAGGATGGAGACGCCCATCTTAAAGTACCAACATCCTGCTTCTGAAACAGAAATACAGAGCTATTAAAGGGGAGTTTTTCAGCTTCAGGCTATTGCTGTTCAATTGTAGGTGATAGTTTCTGATTCATCCCACCTTTGGCTAAGACAATCTCATGACCTCCCTCCAGGCAATTACCTTGAGCCATCTCCTGTGGCAAAAAAACAAAGGACAGCCCCTGCCCCCCATCCACTGGCCTGAGGCAGGAACGCAGGTTTTAGTTCTCAAAATGGTGAGAGGCTTTTGAAGTGACAGAAACATTTTTACTCTTTTTTAGGCCATTCTTTCTGTTACAGAAGTAAAGGCACTGCCAATTTGTATAGTCTTGTCACATCTTCAAGAAACAGGTCTTTATTATCGTAAGCTGTAAAGATTTTGGGGTTCATATGTTATCACAATATGACCTATTGTGTTTTTAATACAGTTTCTCTTCCCTTTGTCTACCTCTTACCATTATATGGTGTCTGACATAGAGTTTTTGTTATTCTACATCTGTCACAAAAGAATCAATTTCCTTTTTCTGAACTGGATTCTGAAAGTTTCAACTAAAATATGGAATTAATTAGTTACTCCATTTAGTTGGACAAAGAGGAAGCCCATCATTAAGCATTATATTTTATGAGAGGCCTTATATAATTTATATCTATTATATAATAACATCATTTTAGATAAAGCTATGGCTATAGATGTAGATATATAGAGATAAAACCTGCCCAAATAATTTATTCTTCCCTGCAAAAATACACATTTGCATAGATTAAAGAATGTTGAATAATTCCTTTCCAATCTTGTTAAACTCCATTTCAAATTTGCTACTTCCATTTCTTTGGCTTACTTAAGACATGTTGATCACTGGACACGATGCATCGATGAAATATCCCCCCTTAGAATCAACTTAATCCTTTGTAAATTAGAGACTCTGAGTACAAGATAGATAAATTTAGGTTATGAACATTCAGCCTAGTGTAGGAAATCTCCCTACATGTGGCATAATTCATCACAATGAAGTTTTAGAATTAAATACATTCTTTTTAATGCACTAAAGAATGTTGAAAGCTAAAAAACAATTTTTTAGTTAAAAGAATAATTGAAACTTACATATAGAAAAATGAGTGGGTTGAAATCAGCATATTCTGCAGAAAAATTAAGTAGAAGAGATATTAATACAAAATAAAAATACTGATAGAAAGTATTTAAGGATTTAGAATATGCCCAGTTTAGCCTTTCATTATTTCAATTCTCTCAGCAAGACTTGGAAATATATAGGTTTTAAATCAAATTTTATAGATGAATTAAGTCTTAGAAAAGTTATGAAAGTTGCCTAAGTTTACACAGCTGGCAAGTAGAAGATTGAGGGTATGTGCTCAGGGCTATCTCACTTCAAAGTCAAGATCTCCTTTATTCACTTGCTATATTTACTGCCTCTCTAAAGCAGAACAGTAAGTTAGTCTGAAAATTAATACATTTCATGGGGAGGATCAGAGAGCCTGGATTAGTTTATCAAAGCTTGCCTTAAGGAGAAAAGCTTATTATGGTTAATCTAAGCCTTGCAATTGTTGAAGGTCCTTTCCTACTGCATACATGTTTTTAAGAAGTTACTCCATTTAGTGAGACAAAAAGGAAACCTGTCATTAAGTGCCGTATTTCATGAGAGGTCTTGTATAATTTTATCCATCACATAATAACGTCACTTTAGATAAAGGTATAGCTTTAGATATATAGATAAAATTTGCCGTAATAATTTATTCTTCCTTGCAAAATGCACACTGCATATCTGAAACAATGCTGAAACTAAACAATCTGAAAAAAGAAAGTTAAAGGAAACTTCTTGGGAAGAAACATAATTTAAGGTACATAATTTAAGATACATGAGAAATTATAAACAAAAATCTAATTTTTAGCCTTTGAGAAATTTAAGAAAGTATTGCAGCTATAATAAAAAATAGCAATCCATAAAAAGAAAAAATATGACACAAAATAGTTATGAAAAATATGATTTCTAAATTTTTTAAAATTGAGATTAATTGAAAGTCAAGGTCTAAAGACTAGAATTTCCCAGAGCACAGAACAAAATCGCAAATAGTTTATTCTCAGCATCTTAAAATTATAATAATAGCATCTCCAGAAAGAAAGAAAAGAAAAAAAAAAACCCAGAAAACAAAACAACCAAATAAACAAAACAGGAGTAAGAAAAGCCAGAGACATAACTAAGTTATTTACAAAACCTAAAGAAAATTATGCATTTTTCAGATTGTGAGACTGAAGTGCTGCCACCTGCACTAGAGGGTGACAAATTATGCATTTTTAAATCCATTCAACGAAAAATCACATCTATACCATTATACCATCCATACCATATGTACCATTATACCCATTATGATAAGATTTTCAAATATCAAAGGTAAAAAAAATCTACAATATTCAGAAAGAAAAATTATACTGAAACAGGCAGAATTCGCCATCTAGGATATTTAGAATGCAATGGGGATTATGTCTTCGATATTTTTAAGGAAACAATCTTAAACCTAAATTGTATATATAAACCAACAAATTGTCAATCGAGTGTAAATACAAAATTAAAGATATGAAAGGAATCAAAAAGCATCCATATATGCTTTCTGAGGAAGTAACTTGAGAGTTTACTCCAGAAAGCTAATGATGTTTAAAGAAAAGAGGCTTGGATTTCAGGAATTAATGATCCTAATTCAGAAGTGTAATAAAAGGAACTCAAAGAATTACAACTGTGCAGCTGCCAAGGGAGAAAATAACCCCTGTTTGATCAAAACATGAGAAAGAAGAGGGAATTCTGTGGCAAATGATTTTAATTGAGGAGCAGGATAATTTTGAAGGTATGATGAAAACCATTATTGTTTTGTCAACAAGAAGAATGACCATTAAAAAATCATGAAAAAATGCACAGGAAAGGAATGATATAAAAGAAAATCAAAACAAATGTGACATGAATTTGAGAAACTAGTAGAATGTAGAAAAGATAATCTATTGGCTTTTAAGCCAAAGAGTCTTTTCTTACAATTGTGATTGGGTTCATGACATGAGATTCTGAGAAAAGGAAACATAATCCTAGTGATTATTCAGTCTTATAATGATCGATATTTATACAGTCATATTAATGTAGCTTGTGTTTCTTGATTTTTAACTTTTAGAATCATTCCATCAAAAGAAATTACACATAGTCATGAAAGAAAATGTGTATATCATTCTTGACAACATAAAAAGAAAGGTTCAATTGACAAATGAGGAGATCAAAGTAGGAAGGTGCAGAGACAGGAAGGAATAGGAAGACTGTTACCATAGATAAATATATCAGAGATGTAATTTTTAGTTTTTAGAAAAAGAAATAGAATTGTAAGTTTATTATTCCAATTTACCAGTGTCAGCAATAGAGGAACTAAAAATATCAATCTCTCTCAGAAATCAAGGGGAGGAAGAAGGAAGTAAAGTGAAGTATAATGAGCTAAATCTTCATATTTCATAACAGGCATCAACAGAGTTTGTTGAAAGAGAAGAATTAGCATATTATTTAGTGTTTGAAAAGTAATCATGAAAAATGAAAATAAGAATAGTTGCAAGCATTTGCCTCTGAAGATGGGGCTGTAGGTATGGAAGGCTGGGCTGAGAAGTGGTATTTCTCATTTTAAAACCTGTATGAGTTGATTATTTGAATGGCCATAGGAATTTATTTCTTTGTTTAAAAAATATTATTTATGTAAAGATAATGTTTTGCTATAGAGCAGCTTAAGCACATAGAATTTCAATTTCCCACTTGAAAAATAGACAAAGTACATAAAGATTTTGTTTAAGTGTGGAAGTGTCGGTAGGAAATGGGTGATTCCTTTAAAAAAGAACCCTGATTTGTACATAAAAACCTCATCTGGACTGAAATTATTGCTTGCTGGCTGATACGTGACAAAATGATACAACTCCACATCTTCGGACAGAGCCAGTAATAAGACCAGTAAACCAAGGCGATGAAAATTGCTTCTACCTTAGCAGATAATCAGCGTAAAACTGGACTAAAAATGGTAATAACACTCAGGTCAACATTCTAGACTATTGCAAAACAGAAGTCCACACATTTTCAGCTTTTAGGACATATTAGTAACCTGCTGACCTAAACACAGTCTTATAATTTTAAGGAATGAGTATCTTTAGATAGGTAATTATCCAGTTTTAAAGAGGGATTTACTTGTTATCTTTGAAAAGTTACCATAATCTGAGGTTTATATATGTGCAGATCATATTTTTTATTAGAATTTGTGGGCAGCAAAAAAAAAAAAAAGCAATGGAAATGAAATCCCAACTGAAATTTCTTGAAATTGCCTTTCTGTGGGCTGTATAAATTTATTATCGATTTTGCCCTTTTATAAGAATGAAAGGTTAATGAAAACAATCACATAGTTTTCCTTTTTAGGTGCAGAATACATAATACACAAACGGCTTAATATGTTTCTCCCTCAAAATATAATAGTGTTTATACATCAACTTTATGTGCTATTATGATAGGGAGTGTGTTAGGCCGCAATACCTTTGCTTGAAAGACCTTGACACATTCATAGCATTTTCTACTTTGCTTTCTAGGTTGCATTATTTAATAAAGGGGGCTATTTATTTTGGAGGCTAAAGAAGAAAATTTTTTCCATATCAACCAGGACATCTTGGCAGAGGAAATAATGGGAATAGTTATCTTTTCTCTGTTGTTGAAGGACAAAAATAAAAACACATATGGACAACAATCCAGTAATTTTTCAAAGAATCTGCTGTAGATGATGGCTTACGCATTTTATTTGTTACTGGTGACTACAACAAAAATGCATTTCTTGAGACAATCTTTCAACATCATTATCAATATATTTTACTTGTATAAGCTTTTATAACAAAATTGTTCTTCTGTATCTGTGCAGTAAAATGAAAACAGATATAATTCATTGAGAACTTCAGCAAATGAAAAGACACAGTTGTTTAATGGTACTGGCTCATTTCCAGAAATGGAAGACTGGTGTAAGATCATCCTTTGCCAATCAGCTTTTAACTCAATTTTTCTCTCCACAGCTACCAACTCAGCTTTTAGTGTGTGAAACTTCTAGGGAGGGGCTGGACATGGTGGCTCATACCTGTAATCCTAAACCTGGCACTGTGAGAGCCCAAGGCTGCAGGATTGCTTGAGCTCAGGAGTTTGACACCGGACTGAGCAGGAGTGAGACCCTGTCTCTACTAAAAATAGAAAAAAAAAATTAGCCAGACAACTAAAAATAGAAAAAAATTAGCCAGGTATGGTGGCATGTGCCTGTCGTCCCGACATTCAGGAGGCTGAGACAGGAGGATCGCTTAAGCTCAGGAGTTTGAGCTAGGCTGATGCCACGGCACTCTAGCCTGGGCAACAGAGTGAGGAAAAAAACTTCTAGGAAGTTCCAGGCAGGGGAATAAAAGGGCTCAAAAACCAAAACCCCCAAATATGGCCTTTTGACATTCTGGACTGAATGAAGAAACCTCAAGACCTCTCTGACCTTCCCTACCATGACCATTGGCTCTCTCAAACAGATGAAGTTTCTTTATCTGCCTGAGATATAAACCCACTGAGAACAATTGTTCTTTTCTTTCCCCTCCAGTAAGACCAGGAATGTGATCATATCCAGCAGATTCTTTAAAAAGATAATGTGCCATTTTGCAGACTTGTTCATATTCCAGAGAGGACAAGTTAGCAGTTAATCTTTGTTCCCTATCCATCCACCCTCCCTTGTAATTCTTTATTGTCCCTGAACAGAATTTCCACTTCCCACCCCCCATAACCCATTTTACCAGAAAGGCATATAAGCTTCTAAACTCCACAGGGGAGTTGAGTCTTCATTCTGAAGGCTCTCGTGTATGCAAGTTAAATAAGTTTGTATCTTTTTCTCCAATTAAAAAAAAATAATTTCATCTATAAATGCCCAGATCATTGAGGAAAGCTTGCTTTATTTATTTATTTATATTTGGTTTTTTGTTGGTTGGTTACATATCGTTACAATTCTTCATTTAGTTCTCGAAAAGTCATCTTTCTAATTATAGTTAGCATTAGATATTTACATATGATTCTCAAAATCGTTGATTTTATTACCTCTTCCTATATTTACTAAAGAAATATACTATTATAGCTCTTTCAAAGTTCACCTTATCTGTAATGGATAAAAAGTATTTGAGAACATTTGTCTTTTATCTGTGAAAACTCTTTTTCCAAGCTGTGGTAACAATTCCCAAAAGGAAGTAGGGAAGGTTAGGAGTGGAGATCTGTGGGACATAGCTACAAGAGAAAATTAGTATTATTTTGTGAAAAACATTCTTCTTATTATATTCTCCCTTTGATTAAATCCACTCTTAAGTGTGATCTTTACATCAAAAAGTATTCTTGTGGAGCAGAGAAACTGTTAGGCTTAAAGAATTCGCCCTCCCCAAACTTCTATCCAAACAGCCTGTAAAACCCACCCCTCTTCCCCTTCCTAGAGGTGTGTTAGGCAGCAGCCTTTGCCAGACTCCTAGGGAGATAAGGGAATGAAATGCAAAAGGGGACTTACTTTCGTTATCCCTCCTGATAAGCACTAAGCTTATCCCTGCTGGTTGTTCCCTAGGGAAATAAAAGAATGAAATGCAAGAGAGGAACTTACTTTCCTTAACCCTCCAGGTTGTTTGAAAAGTATTTACTACTTCCAGAAAAACCCTCTATAAAATCCAAGGCTCTCGTCTTTTCTCTCGTGGATGCCTTTTTCAGCCTCCACCCATCTGCACCCAGATGTTCAAAATAAACATTTTGCTATACACAAGGCTTCCTGTGTCTCCTTCTCAGCTCCTGACCTAGCAAAAACCAGTTCAGATTTGCTGTAGCCTGGATTTGCAGTTCAGGAAAATCAAACAGTACTCATTTGTTAAAATTCTCCCTTCTATAACTGATACTCAATTTCATATAAGAAAGTCACTGATTTTGGTGAGATATGTAATTGGTGGATACTGAAATCCATGAATAAAAGTATCAAAACATTTTCAGATCAAGAAATATTGAATAAAGGAAAAAAGTTATCTGGGTCAATATTAAAGATTTCTACCCACGTAGTTCCTTATTTTACACCTAACTAAAGTTTTCCCTACTTACACATCAGAAATAGAATTATTGACTGAATCTATGATAATATTTAGGTAGAACCTGAGATGCAGCAGTTGAAGCAATGAGAAACAATTATAAAGACAATTTAGTACATAAAACGTGGAGGTCAGTAGGAGAGGTGCAGTTCTTTCTTTCATTTATTGTCTTTGCTTGGAAAAATTCAAGCCTAAAAAGAGTATTTGTGGCTAAGTGGAAAGAGCTTTAACTTGAAAGTAAGAAAGTTACTACTAGGCCATGGTGGTACTTAACATCTATTTAATGATAACGATGGGCAAAGCACTTAGCCAAGAGTTCTATGCTACAGGCATCATTTCACTTAAATTTTACAAAATTTGTATTAGGTGATTGTATGACTAGCCTGCTTTACAGGTGACAAAACTAACTTTTAACGAATTAACTAAATTATCAAAGACCACATGTTAGGTAGGAGAACTAGAGTTTGATCCTATGTCTTACCAATCTAAAAATTTACATATTTAATCAGCACATTATACTATTCCCCAGAGGGCAATAGTAGCTTCTAAGACCTATTCCTTTTGGGGACTAGATTTGTGGCTATGGAAAAGACTTAACCCTGGTTCTCAATTAAATAATAGTTTTTTACATTTATTTGGTTCTAAAATTATAGATGCTGTCAGGCACGTTTATACTGTAGTTGCTTTAGTGGAGGATGATTCTGAAATGCATGGAGTTGGGTTGTTCATACAGGTTACAGGGATGAGTTTAATTTAGCCTCTGACTAGATTGTGAGCTCACAGAGGACAAACAAGGTTGCTTTGATTTTGCTGTAGCTTCTCTCAGCATTTACTAAATTATTCCACATAGTCAATGCCTCAGTTGATGCTGTTCTTTAATTAGTGTACATTCAGAAGCTCTGGGGGCTTTGGTAACCTGTGTGATAATTGTGTTGTGTATTTCTTCTGACATTAAGAGATTAAAACAGCTATCAAAAAAGATAATATATTCTACTTTTCTCAATGTTTTTAAGGACATGGAAATTAAAGTCTAGTAGAATAATAGGAAGAAGTGGCTGTGGTGATCTGCACAGTTACACCAAGGTGAATGGGGTATTTTGACATGATTTTAGTGTTAGGTACAATTGGAAGGGTCTACTAACTAAATAGTAACTCCATGGAAAAAGCCTATAATACCATAAAGTTTTGGGTGTTGAGAATTAGAATATGCAGATGAAACTCTGCTAAACATTTTGCTCTACCCAATTCCTGTTTGTTTCTGAACAGCAATTCTCCCTGGCTTCTCCAGCTTTGCTTACAATTTATAACCCCAGTGGCTCCCATCATCCTTTGCATTCCTCAAACAAGGCATGCAAAGTTGACCATGTTTTTTTGTGGTTTTTGTTTGTTTGTTTGTTTGTGTCTTCTCCTTAATTTTATCTTGAAAAGAAAAAAAAATGAGATGGATGCAAAACCTCCAAACACACACTTTAAGAAAATGCCATATGATGATCATATGGAAGAGTCATTTCTGAACAAACACAACAAAACATATATGCTTCAAAACATATATGCTGTGAACCAATATGCAGAAGTAACCTTCAGATTAGAGCAGTACAGAAAGTAGATTTCTCTGAGATGTCTGTCAAGATGTGCAGTGGTATTTGTACCTGTCATGAAGGAGATTATCCCGCATCTAAGCTCTAGCAAAGTTCGACCTCACATTCTTTGAGATTAAAAAATTTTGCATTGACAGCAGGTGGGCTGGGATTTGAAAAGCTCAAATGTATAAGCCAGGAGAAAATTGAATTGTGAAGAAAGATTATAGGAAGAGGCAATGCAATTACAATGCAGAGATTCAGTTTGAGTAAGTAGAAACTAAAGGGATATGTGATAGTAGTTTAATATGTAGAGATATGCAGTTCATAATAGATCTACAGATGGTCTCCAACTTACAATGATTTGATTTATGATTTATCAACTTTATTATAGTGCTAAAACATTGTGTTTTTCAGTTTCAATACAGTATTCAATAAAGTACATGAGATATGTTTAGAGTAGGCTAGGTTAAGCTATGATGTTCAATAGTTTAGGCTTATTAAATGCATTTTTGAATTATGATAATTTCAAACTTATGGGTTTATTGGGACATGACCCCATCATAAGTCAAGGAGCAACTATACTATAAACAAATAAACTACTCTAAGACTTAGCAATGTTCAAGTATGAAATGAATTTTTTTTTTTTTT
>CAUYSK010093821.1:0-42364 GCA_963575035.1 Avahi laniger | reverse complement strand
TGCCTCAGCCTCCCAAGTAGCTGGGACTACAGGCATGTGCCAACATGGCCGGCTAATTTTTTCTATATATTTTTAGCTGTCCAATTAATTTCTTTCTATTTTTGGTAGAGACGGGGTCTCGCTCTTGCTCAGGCTGGTCTCGAACTCCCGAGCTCAGAACGATCCGCCCGCCTCGGCCTCCCAGAGAGCTAGGATTACAGGCGTGAGCCACCGCGCCCGGCCTAAAAAAATAAAATTTTAAGAGACAGGGTGTAGCTCTGTCACTCAGGCTGGAGTTCAGTGGCGCAATCATAGCTCACTACAACCTCGAACTCCTGGGCTCAAGTGATCCTCTCATCTCAACTTCCCCAGTTGTTGGGATTGCAGAGACGAGCCAACCCACCTGGCTCTGTCTGCTTTTTAAAGGAACCCTGTCCCCTCTATACTACACACTCGTTAATGTTCTTACCTGACCACTGAGGCCTTACGTTGTGGCATTTCTTTGGTAATTCGAAATCATAAATTTTTTTAGAGTTGATCATACTTGGATTTTGACTCACACAAATCAAAACCATGAGAGATGTTTAATAATTATTATGAAAAATTATAATAGCTTTATTGAGCACTATTCTAAATATGCATAAGTTAACTCAATCCATATAACAACACTTGAAGTAAGCATTATTATTCTCATTTAATGAGAAGCACAGAAAAGTTAAGTAAACAGTAGTTGGGATTTGAAATCATCATGCCTCCAAATATTGAGCGCTTAACCACTATACTGTATTGCTCTTTGTATAAACAAGAATACCACTCTTTTAATGTTCTGTGGGGGATATTCTTTTCCAGGGACCTGAATGCTTATGTTCTCTATATGTGGCTTCTGACTCCTGGTATCAGAATATTTAAGAAGCTAAGCAGAAAGCATCTAAATGATTTTGGAATCAGAGCCAAAATACTTGGATGGTTTGGGTGAAGATTTCAATCAGGCAGGGTGAATCCTTGCCAGTTTCCCCCACTACACACTTGGTATCTCCCTGGCAGATACTGTAGTTATGTCTGCCAGATTGTTTGTCTCTCTATCCTGGATAGATTGCCAGCTTCTGGCTCTTTAGCCTCTTTCTTATCGTTCTTATAGAGTATTCCCTTTTTGTTCCCACAGCCATTCTTGTAAGCGGGGTTAATATAATGGATTATGATCAAACTTACATCTGCCTCCACAGTATTACTCCTGAATCACTTAGAGTGGAATTGTAGAAGTTCCAAGGTTGACAGGGACTTGAAGACCAGGTGTTAGACATCAAGCAGTTAAGTTATAATAGGTGCCTCTGTAGAACTGAAATGTAATTTTGGTTTTCTTTTTGGTTCCTGATTTTTAGTGGTACTTTCCCACTTATTCATGTGACTTCTGTCTTGAATCATATGCTTCAGTGTACTTTGAAACCAAGCTGTTTAATAGATATAATTCTGTGGTACACTTATTATGTTTGCATAGTTTGGGGACCTTTATATAAAAATGGTTAAAGTTGTTCACTTAGAAGGAGGTAGACAAGAAACTTGAGAGAGGAAGTAAAAGGAGGAAGCTGGACGGGCGTGGTGGCTCAAGCCTGTAATCCTAGCTCTCTGGGAGACCGAGGCGCGCGGATTGTTTGAGCTCAGGAGTTCGAGACCAGCCTGATGAGCAAGAGCGAGACCCCCCCCTCCCCCCATCTCTACTAAAAATAGAAAGAAATTGGTCAAACAACTAAAAATAGAAAAAAATTAGCCGGGCGTGGTGCCGCGTGCCTGTAGTTCCAGCTACCTGGGAGGCTGAGGCAGGAGGATCGCTTGAGCCCAGGAGTTTGAGATTGCCGTGAGCTAGGCTGACTCCACAGCACTCTAGCCTAGGCAAGAGAGTGAGACTCTGTCTCAAAAAAAAAAAAAAAGGAGGAAGCTATCCCTAACATAAAAGAGACTCTTACCTAAATGCCTTCAGGAAGAATTAAATTAAATTTCCTAATCATAGCTTAATGTCTTTTTGGCCTAGACTATTTTGGAATGCTCAAAAACCAAAAACTCATGGGATGAGTGAATAGTTTGCATATACCCATAGTATTTGAGTATGTGAATATTTTTAACTTTTCATATTAGAAATGGAATGTAGGAGCAAAAAATATATTCCAAAAGAGAAACCAGCCAGGTGCCGTGGTGCACACCTCTAGTTCCTGTTACTTGGGAGGCCGAGGATGGAGGGTCGCTTGAGCCCAGGAGTTCAAGGCTGCAGTGGCATGAGCTAGGATCATGCCACTGCACTACAATCTGGGTGACAAAGCAAGACCCTATCTCTTGGAAACAAACAAAAAACCCCCCAAACACCCCTATATATAATGCAGTGGTTTTCAACCTTGGCTTAACTATATGTTGTAATCTCCTGGGGAGCTTTAAGAAAGACTAATGCCTGGGGGTCCCACCCTCTGGAGATTCTGATTTAATTAATCTGAGATGCAGCATGGGCCTCTGGATTTTAAAGGGCTCACCAGGTGATTATAATGTCCACCCAAGGTTGCAAACCACTGCTTTAAAATTAAAATTTACTCTAAGCCTGGAGTTAGACTTGCTACTTGAAAAGTAGAGGCCGAGGACTTCATCTATGTACTTTTCTTTGGATAAAGCAGCTGCAGATTAATGACTTTGGTTAATGTGGTGTGGCTCTCTACTTTTCCTCCTTTTGCTATGTGTGATAGTAGTGGAAAGCACATACTCTGCAGCAGTCTGCCTGGTTTCAGTCCTCACTCTACTACTGTGTGACCTTGCAGAAAAGTTGTTTAACCTCAGTGTTCCTCAGTTTCTGTATCTGTAAATTTCTAAATATAAATATTGTGAGGATAAATGAGCATGTGTATGTGTGTATATATTTGTATACTTTTGGATTTCTTAGAATGGTGCCGGTCATATATAGTGCTTTGTAAGCATTAACTATTATAGTTGTTACTGTGATTCCACTCAATCCACTACCCACTCTCTAAACTCTTTCAAAATGCTGAACAAAGACTATTAAAAAGTCAGCTGCCATTTTTTAAAAACTTTTATATATGCTTGAATTTTTTTGTAATAAAAAGTTATGAAAGCATAGTGACCTCCATGTATTTATTCACCCAGCTTCAACAGTCATAGCCAATCTTTTTTCCTCTATATTCCTACCTACTTTCCCACCTCTGAATTATTTTAAAACAAATCTTACACACTACCAATTAAATAGCTTCTAATTTCATACATTTTTTGGATCCTGGAGGATACTGATTGTTGGTAGGAAAATTAGAGAAAGAGGATCCTCTGGTGGTCAGGGGCAATGACAGGAGATTGTACTCTAGGTTGGAACTGTTACAGATTCTCTACCCCAGCTAAGTTCTCTGTTTTCTTTGTGGAATCCTCCTCTTTTATCCACTTCTTAATATTTTGCCATGAAAGTACTAAGAATTTGTTCAGACCCCGTTAGAACCCATTCCTGCTACTTACTGTGAAATGTTTCCCAGCCAAACTTTAGCAAGGACTTGTCCTCTAAACCTCTGTTAGCAGTGTTTAAGACAAATGTTCTTCTGCTGTATTATTTCTGTACGTTTATGGTTTGAAATTGATAATCATATGTCAGTGGATAGGTATGTTCTCATAAATGTATTATATGTGCCAACTGAAAGACTTTTCTCAAGAGAAGATAAATTCTATTATGTTTATGAATGAAGGTCTAGAATTTATTCCTTTGTTTTCTATAATCTTATAAGTCTGTCTTCTTGGTTGTTATAAGCTATCATTTTATGATGAAAACAAATGTATGAAGTTTAAAAATAACTGCATTGCAAACTATTTGGAAAACTGGGGAAAGAAGAAGAAATTATTCTTCATTTTTTTCTAATACTACCTTGGCCAATGGCAGTATTTTAGACTTTTGTCTGCCTATAATTTTTTTTCTCTTGGGTAACTATAGCACATATTTGTTTTTTTTTTTTTTTTAGTTTTACTTTGTTCCCCTTATGTACCAAGCTTCATAATCTAATCCCCTTTTTGTGGTGTCACTTTGTTCTTTGATTGATTTTAGTCAGATAAAAAAGAACCATTTAAGGAAATTTTTTGTTATTGTTTTAGGCATGCAAAGCTACATATTTTTGGCCAGACAAGGTGGCTCACGCCTGTAATCCTAGCTCTCTGGGAGGCCGAGGCGGCTGAGGCAGTAGGATCGCTTGAGCCCAGGGGTTTGAGGTTGCTGTGAGCTAGGATGACGCCACGGCACTCTAGCCCGGGCAAAAGAGTGAGACTCTGTCTCAAAAAAAAAAAAAAAAAAAATTAGCCGGGCATGGTGGCGCATGCCTGTAGTCCCAGCTACTCGGTAGGCTGAGGCAGGAGGATCACTTGAGCCCAGGAGTTTGAGGTTGCTGTGAGCTAGGCTGATGCCATGGCACTCTCTCTAGCCCAGGCAAAAGAGTGAGACTCTGTCTCAAAAAAAAAAAAAAATACATGTTTTTGTCTACAGAGGTACCTATGAATAAGAAACTTGGTTTAATGTAAACCTGTGTGATACCTGTCTTGATGTGTGCAAACTCATGACTGGGATGAAAATAGTTCAGATGTATATAGCCTACGCAGAATCATCAACATTAATATTCAAATTTAGCCTTGAAGATGGAACAATTAATACTTAATAGCTATTATTTTCAACTGCATTTACATCAGTGTCATTCATATTTAACCTTGTTACTTTATTTTTTTATTGCCTACTGTTTATGCTTCAGTAATATTAAAATAATGGCTAACATTGAACACCAGCCATGTGCCAGGCACCATGCTAAGCATTTTTTGTGGATCCTCACCAAAAAAATCTATTAAAAAGAATGTTATAGGGGGCAAAGGCAACATATGTAACCTAAACATCTGTACCCCCATAATATGCTGAAATTAAAAAAAAAAAAAGAATGTTATCACTATTTTACAAACACAGAAACTGAGTTTTAGTGGGGTTAGGTAACTTGCTCGAGGTCATACAACAAACACGTTGTGAGGCCAGAATTTGAATGCTGGAACTCCCACTATGCTACCTTGCTATAAACAGAAGTTCCACTTGTTGCAGATGCATTGGTTACCATGAAAATCTAATCAAAATATGCCGAAGGAAATGCCAAACTTTATCAAACTGTGTTAAGAGTATAGAAATATGGCACTTGGGAACAAAAGGAAGATCAAAAAGAGGAGAAACAGAAGTAAATTTTGGAGCCAAAGGGACAACATTAAGCTTGGGAGTAAAGGGACATCCTGACCAGAAATGGGCAAACTTCAGTCTTCTCAGTCTTCAGTCTTCTTACTATGTTTTTGTAGCATTCTATATATAATTTCTTTAATTTGTAAATTTCATGGCTGTTAGCTAATGATCATTTAATGGACAATAATTCCAACAGTACAAAGTCCACAATGAAAAAAAAAGTTAAAAATAAGAGTACAGAAATAAACCCTATGAGTATAACTTTTAGAGCATCTTCAGTATGATTTTTTTTTTTTTCACTCTGTTTTCTCACTCTGTTTCCCAGGCTAGAGTACAGTGGCATGATCATAACTCACTGCAATCTCAAACTACTGGGCTTAAGACATCCTCCTGCCTCAGCCTCCCGAATAGCTGGGACTATAGGTATGCACCGCCATGTCCAGCTTATTTTTAAATTTTTTGTAGAGACAAGGTCTTGCTATATTGCTCAGGCTGGTTTTGAACCCCTAGCTTCAAGGGATCCTCTTTCCTTGGCCTCTTAAAGTGCTGGAATTACAGGTGTGAGCCACCACGCCCGGCCATTGTGATTAATTTTAAGACAAGGACTAGCACTCTGGGAGGCCAAGGCGGGAGCATTGCTCGAGGTCAGGAGTTCGAGACCAGCCTGAGCAAGAACGAGACCCTGTCTCTACTAAAAATAGAAAGATATTAGCCGGACAACTAAAAATATATAGAAAAAATTAGCTGGGCATGGTGGTGCACGCCTGTAGTCCCAGCTACTCGGGAGGCTGAGGCAGGATTGCTTGAGCACAGGAGTGTGAGGTTGCTGTGAGCTAGGCTGACGCCACGGCACTCTAGCCTGGGTGACAGAGTGAGACTCTGTCTCAAAAAAAAAAAAAAAATTTGATTTTAAAAAGAGAAGGACTAAAGCAGGAAACTAGGTAGAATATTTTAACTGCAAAATCCTGTTTTTCAGTATAAAATAAATAATTTTTTAAAATCATTCTTAGCAGGACCCTGTGGAAATGATAGTGATTTAAAGTGCTCTTTCTTCTGTTACTTCCTATGTACCATACAGTTTTATGAATCAAACCATGTGGATTTTCCAAGGCCTTATTTAAGTTACAAGGCCTTCGTTCTGTGTATTTCTTTCCAATGGTCCTATTTTCATTTTTTAAATTAATGTAGATATTTTCAAGTTCTAAAATACTGGAAGGCAGCTGAAAACCTGATTACCCTTATCTTTATATTTCTTCCTTCAGTTAACTGTCTTATTTGAGTCTGTGAAAGAGGTAAATTTTCATGGTCTTATGGAAGGCATCTGAAATTTTGACATGAGCCATCATTCGGTTTGCTTAACCTGTTTTCAAATATTCAGCAGCTCTCGTATGATCTCTTATTTGTTAAGAGGGTACAGTCTACAGTAAGACCATTTACCAGACCATGAGCTGTGTTTGAAAGTAGATCAAGACTGGAATAATAAATCTACTCTTCACTGACTTAGTCATCTTAAGCAAACTTACTTAAACTGAGCCTTAGCTTCCCCATCTATTAATATAAAATATTATAATGGAGATAATGATGTATGTAAATACTTAATAGGGTATATGATGAATAATAGGTACTCAGTGAACATTCTGCCCTTGCCCAGGTTAAAACAGAAAAGAAGTTAAGAAAGTTAAATTAGGAGTCTTCTAATAAGCCCAAGTGAACATAGTAAGAGAGATAGGGTGTAAAAACACTGAGAAAAATCTTGCATTTTCCTCTCAGAGGCACACAATTAGCATAGTAGATTAAGTTCCCAGGAGCTCTGGAAAAAATAATAGATATTTATTCTATTAGATTAAATCTAAGAAAAGTAAATTTAATGGTATCTTTATGTCAAGTGATGTTTTCTATCCCACTTCCACCAATTCTGTCTTCCACAGCATTCTTGGTAAACTTTTCCTGATTCCATGAGAAAAGAAACTTCTGCAGATAATAATAAATATGAGTAAAGCTAAATAATTCTAGGTTACACTCTCTCTGACACTTCCAAGCAGATTTGCAAAGACCAGTAAGAACTTGAGGAACATTATTCCCTGTCTCTCTTTGTCCTTCCCCTTGCAGTTCTAGTTTGTCTTTCTTGTTTCCGTATATAGTTGGCCTGTGAACAATATGGGTTTGAACTGGGTGGGTCCACTTACACGCAAAATTTTTCAATCCAGTGGATTCTCCATACTGGTGGTTCTGCATCCACAACCAAACATGGATTGAAGATAGAGTTTTGAGTATGTGTAGATTTTGGTATCCATGCGCAGTCCTGGAGCCAATTTCCCACAGATACCAAGGGATGACTGTACTATAATCATATGCTCAACTCCCTCAAGAATCGAAAGTAGAGAAATTGTAGGCAGCTGTGTCCTGATGTCAGCATGCCAAACACATCAGAACTCTGCAGATGCCTGATCCTTGTCTTGTGTGTCATCTGCTCAGGGGAGTAAAAGAAAAAAAAAAAGATTAGGCAGAACTTTGAGTTCACTGAAAGGGTGTGTCCTTCAAAATGACCTCATTACCATGTCAGGAGTGATTCTTCTTAACTATCTCCCAGCTACATCTGCTTTTTTTTAATATTTAAAAGGCAGGATGCTTGGAATCTTCTGTTTTGACAGAGGTCAGTTAGAATTTTGCTTGTTTTTACTAGGAAGATAGCAAATATTGACCTGTAATTGGTAAGAATACCTCTAGGAATAGAATTACAAAATGATATAATTTGAAATATCTGGGTTTTTTTACCCCCAAATGTCTCTCTACCCACGGAATACTGAAAACTTGACTAGGGGTGCCTTTTCCAAGCACTAGTTGATTACTATGTGTTATTTTTCTTATCACTGTCTTCTCTTCTTGGTCATTGAGGAGTTATACATGAGAGGGATAGATAACCTTAGAGCCTACCGCCTGGGAAAGGCAGGCTTTGGAGAGGTATCTTGGCTGGAACTCTAGAAAGTGATGGAGAAACATGAGGTTACATCGGCAGGCAGGTGGGGGTACTACAGAAAGCAATGGTGTACAAAAATCCAGAGGCGAGAGGGTGCAAAAAAATAACTTCATTTTGTTTGCATAGTTGTAAATATGAAAGATTGACAAAAGAGGACCACTGGTATGGACATATGTATGATAAAGCTAAAGGCTCACAAGCAATTAACAAATTAATAGCACATGGCCCCATTTATGCTTATATCTGATGAATGAACAGTTGTTAATTCAAGAGATGCCTTTATATCCTGATTATACCTTAGAATATGAACCTTTTGCCTGAACCACAGTCCTCCTATGGCAAGCAAGATATGAAATTGAATTTGGAACGGCAATTTTTTTTTCATGAGCACTAATAACTTTAATCAAGGCTCAAAATTTTTTTTTTTTTTGAGACAGGGTCTGGCTCTGTTGCCAAGGCTGGAGTACATGGGCATAATCATAGCTCACTGCAACCTTGAACTCCTGGGCTCAAGCAATCTTCCTGCCTCAGCCTCCCGAGTAGCTAGGACTACAGGCGTACGCTATCATGCCCAGCTAATTTTTAAATGTTTTGTAGAGATGAGGATCTCACTGTGTTGCCCAGGGTATTCTCAAACTCCTGGCTTCAGGCAGTCCTCCTGCCTCGGCCTCCCATAGTGCTAGAATTAAAGGCATGAGCCACCATGCCTGGCCTCAAAATATTAAACCTTAAAACAATTAGCTATGATAGTAGAGTTACAACAGGACTCTAACTGCAATACCTTCCTGTACTGGGAATGTATATAGTCGCTTTTGGTGTTAACAAAGATGATTCTACTAAAAATTATGGTTGGTAGTGATTCTACTAAAAGAGACTGAAAAGATTTATTTGTATGTGACCAGCAGGCTGTTGCAGATTATGCAGTGCAATAGCAGTTTTTGGTTTGTGATTTCTAATGGTTATTTGAAGGCTTTGTGCTACTGTTACCTATAGCTTTGTTTTAAGAGCCAATTAAACCCTTTGAAAGTACACTCTGTTTTTCTACTTACTCATTCAACAGACATTTTCAACCTATTGTCACATCCTGTTAGGTATTAGAGATACCCAGATCAAACAAAATCCCTGCCCTCCAAGAATTCAGTACATTCACAGATAATTAGGTTCCCTGCTTATCAGTGAGTATACTCTGTGGCAGGGTTTCTCACCTCAGCACTTTGACATCTTGGGCCAGATTATTCTTTGTGGGAGGGTTTTCCTAAGGAGTATTATAGTATGTTTAGCAGCTTCCCTGGCCTCTGTCCACTAGGTGCAGTAACCATACACACACTGCCCCAAGTTGTGACAATCAAAAATGTCTCTAAGCCCAGTGTGGCTCACACCTGTAATCCTAGCACTCAAGGAGGCCGGGGCAGGAGGATTGCTTGAGGTCAGGAGTTCAAGACTAACCTGAGCAAGAGCGAGACTCCATCTCCACTAAAAATAGAAAAATTAGCCAGGAGTGGTGGCATGGGCCTACAGTCCTAGCTATTCAGGCTGAGGCAGCAGAATTGCTTGAGCCTGGGAGTTCGAGGTTGCAGTGAGCTATCATGATGCCACTGCACTGTATCCAGGGCAACAAAGCAAGACTCTATCCACCCCCCAGAAAAATGTCTCCAACCATTGCCAGATCCCTGGGGGTAACTCCAGAATATGAACCAGACTTTATCTGTCCTTGACAAAGAGCTTTGATAAATGACTTTTCAAAAATTTAATGCAAATGTAACAAAGAAAACGTAGATCTTTCAAACTGTGTTTATTACTCCACATGACTTCTCAAAGAGGAATATACAATAGTGGTACTGAATAATACCCACTAAATGTCTTATTTTTTAGCTTGGATGTCTATGAGGTCTTCTCTTTCTTAGTTATTGTGTATGGGAGAATAATTGTTCGGTTTCTTAGGGACTTCACTAAAACAACAAACAACACAAGTAATTGGAGGGGGAGAGTCTACTCATAATAAAAATCTTAGTTCTTTTCTGAGCTCTTTGTACAAGCATTACCCTTTTCTTATTAAGAATGAAAGTATTTCATTTTCTCCAATGAGTAGCCTGGACAACTGGCATATTTGATAAATGTCTCCTGTGTTTGTTAGGCACATGACTTTGAATTTTGCTACCATACTAACTTGGACTTTTCTTCACCTTATTGCTTTTCCATAATCAGACTTATGAGGAACATTGTACAATCAAGAATTCATTTTATAGCCTTTTAAAGCTCGTCTTCCAGTAATGCCTTGCTTCTCAAAGTAGAGAGACCACTCTCTTATTGGAAAGAGCGTATTTCACTAAAAGTCCTAAAACCTGTATTTTAGGTTCACTTTTGGAACTAACTAGCATTAAACATCCATTTAGCCTCTCTCTATCATATTCTTTACTTGTCATATAGATAGATACATACATAAGCTCTTTTATTTTGTTTTCCTGACAAGTACCTAAATTCCATAAATCTACACTTTTTGCTCACACAAACTTTTGTGTATCCTTATTCTTATAGAATATCTACATTTCCGTTTCTGTGCCTGATAGAGCTTTGATTCATCATGGATAATCTGTCATCAGAAGAAATTCAGCAGAGGGCTCACCAGGTTACTGATGAGGTAAATGGTTTACTTAGAATAAGTAATTAATTCTATTTCTGTTTTCACATTGGAGGGATGAGAGGGCATTCTTAGAAACCATTTTGGCCTTTTCCTAGTCCCTTTATATCAAAGAACACATTTGCCGCATAGTGCCATTCACTAGCTCTTTTTTTTCCAACTCACCAAAAAACTAAGTACGTGAAAATAATTTGTTTGGGTTTTTTTTTTTAGGTAGTCATTACTTAACTGTTGCAACAAAGATACTCCATGTCTAAGTAATTCTGGACGTTCTTACTTAATGATTTCCTAATGTCTGTGTAATATACTTAGATTTCTATTAATACCTTACATTAAATTTTGTGGCTCCATATAATTTTTGGACTCCCGTTAACTCTACCATCCAAATTTTCTCTTAAGGAATACCTGGAAGAAAATAACTGAAAAATAGTGGTTAACTTTCTTTGTTTTGTTGTAAAGGGAGGGATGGGCTGGCAATTTTTAAAAACAGAGTAGCATCTCATGAATATGGCCTTTGGTAAGTTTTTGTTTCCTACATATTTTGGAATGCTAAAAGTCTGTGTTTTTTCCTAGTCTCTGGAAAGTACAAGGAGAATCCTGGGTTTAGCCATTGAGGTAAGAAAGTATCTAATCATTAAGTTAAATATAGAAATTTATAGGAGAGATCCTAATTCCGCTAGCTGGAATTGGCATTAAAGGGTACTGTATCAGTACACTTTGTTATTTAAAACGAGCAATTGCTGAAATTGTCAAATGATACTCTAATAGGACTTTTCCATTTTTCCCTTTGACAGTATTGGCATATGACAAGGAAGATTAATTCATCATGAGTTTGTAACTTAATTATTTTGGGGGATTAATATGTTAAAGTGTGTTGGTTTAAGAATATTATTTCTATCTGTAGTTCTTCTGAGAACTTGTTTCTAAATGATTCTGTCTTGTTGTTTGTCAGTTCTTGTAGGTTTTGTTTCTGTTGTTTTTGGATTTTTTTGTTGTACTATTGACTTTTTTTTCCTTCTTTTAGTCTCAGGATGCAGGAATCAAGACCATCACTATGCTGGATGAACAAGGGGGTGAGTCGAAGTCATTGGCAGAAACTCTTAATTTGACTTAATGATTCCAAAAAGCCGTATCAAATGAGCCACATATAAATTTCAGCTTTTGGAAATGCATTTCCTTTGTAAGATAAGAGTGATGTGTTTCCTTTTTTCTTCTGGACTGAATTATGTCATGTTCACTGCCTATTAGTGATAGGAGGCAACAATGCCCAATTGTATACCAAGTATGTATTAGGCCAGCATAGCTTATTATATGCATTGGTCATGTGTACATTAGACATATGATATTCTTACATCATCCTCAGAAATCAAGTAAAATCCTAAAATAGGTCTAGATTGAGATGAGCTGGGAAATGTTTGATTTGAGTTGACCCTGAGTAATTTGGTTTAGTTTTTATTAGTTTTGTGACAGCCCTCAGGTTTTGAGCCTATTAAATTAGAAATGCTGGGACTCTAGTCTGGTCAAAGTACACTTTACTTGATCATAAGGAATGATCTCTAAATAACCCTCACTTGCTCCTAGTGTATAAGTTTCTTAGAACAAATCTTTCTACAGTAATAGGCTAGGTGCCTCAGGATCAGTGTGTGAAAGATTGTTTTCATGTTGAACAGCTTATAATACCTTCTGACACTGATATATTCACTCTGGTGGGTTATAGGTAGATTTGAGGTTAAAGTTTGATACTCCATCATAATAGCATTTTCTGGTTGACATTGTGAATGTAACACAAAATGTAACTTCCACAACTTATTCTTAGAACAACTAAATCGCATAGAAGAAGGCATGGACCAAATAAATAAAGACATGAGAGAGGCAGAGAAGACTTTAACAGAACTCAACAAGTGCTGTGGCCTTTGTGTTTGCCCATGTAATAGGTGAGTTGATAAATTGAGACCTTTTTAAAAGAAATAAGTAAATAAGTGAATGAGAGCACCCCTGCCCCACATCTTCCCTTCTCCCAAATAAGGTCAGAAGTATGACTGGGCCTAAATGAGGAACTTTGTTAGTTAAACTTAAGTTATTTCTCCTTCTGGCAGATCAAACTTTTCATGAAAATAGGGCGTGTTCACTGAAAACCATGGCTTAAATTTGACCAATCCTAGGATCAAGTCCCAATTTCAATTGAAAAGGTTGGAAATGTATATCTGAATGATACAGAGCAGGATGGAGTTAGTATCTTTTCCTTTCAAACAAGGAGTATTAACAAAATATATATTCTGTGGTAGGCACATGAGGGATGGCCAAGGGAGTAAAGGACTTGAACCTTGTCTTCAGAAGACTTAAACCATGTGGTTGTATACGAGAGAAAGAATGGCAAAAAATAAAAAATATGTGATCTAGTGTTAGCTCATGCAATACCAGCTAAAGCTAGGGATACAGAACTGATAAAAGGTTGGATTAGAGAACATCGTATAGAAGAGGTAGGACATGAGTTGGGCTTTGAATGATTAGAAGGATTTGGATGAACATGGAGGAACAGTGAGGACATTTCCTATGGAAGTTTCAAACTAAAGATTAAGGAAGAGCTTGACTTAACTGAGCAGCATGATTCATGTATATGAAAAGTAGGAAATAAGCTGTAGCGGTAGTGGAGGAACTTGAGTGCTAAACTAAGGAGTCGGTAGATTGGAATGGAGTATATGACTGCACACCAGGACACTAAAACCTTTCATAATCTAGTCTGTGCGGTAAGACTTTGTCAGTGAGATTAGAGAAGAAAGTATAAATCAAAGAATTCATTTTAGATAACCTAATTGTATATAAAACATGAAGGAAGAATCAAAAACTGAACATTTGGAGTCTCTAGTAGACTAGGAAATGAAGGGTCTTCAAACCATTCCTGTATAGTGTATGAAATTATGCTTGACACAAAGGAATTCACTCTTTTTGGTGATTCCAAAAAGATATATAAATTCTCCACTTATCCTTGAATAAACCAAACTTCATAGTGATGATAAGTACTGTATATATTCAGACAAGATGAGGTTTGGACTAGAGCAATTAACCATTATCTTTCCTTTTGTTAGAAGAAGCTTATCTTTGTTTTAAAAAAAATAATTAACAAAACAACTTTGAACTTTAGCCTTGCTTGAAATAACAGTGTCTGGAAAATGAATGACTGTATTTACTGATGAAAATTTTCATTTTTAAAGAACTTAGTAGACATTAGTACTTCATCCAGTTGTCTCAGCTGGTCTGGTAAACTAAGAGTAGAGTATAAAGGCTTATAGACTCTCAGCATTTTTGCTCCTCAAAGGAGTTAGGAATGGAGGTGCTTTTGTTATATTGTTATATTTTCACATATGTGTTTTCATGTGACATTTTCTGTGCCATTTCTACCAGAGAAAATAGAGTTTAATTGCCTGTTCAACTTTAGTGTTTGTTTTGGCCATGAGAAGTTAAGATTTGATAATGTTCTTCCTGGTCTTATCCATTGGCTCCCTATTCTAACATAAGTGTGTAGACCTTTTTAGAGCTTGATTGACTTGTTGAAATCCATATTTTAATAACTCTGACTTGTCAGGTTTAGCAGATTAAGCAAATAAGTTATAAATGCACAAGTGATTTGATTCAAACTCTTAGCTATGTTTTGCAAACTTACTTATTATACTTTCTCTTGTGTTCCATGTATCCTCTTGGAAGAGTGCAGAGGAGAAGGAAGTAGGTAAATTTTCTTGAGATCAGATGTTAGAAGAGCAAGGAGGTAGAATGCCTAGAATCTAGAGCAAAGTTAGCTCTTAAGTTATGGGTTGATAAACAGGAAGAGCAGTGACTGCTAAGATGGTCTAGTATCATAGAAAGTGGGAAATGGAGCTACAGAAGTATTGATTTTATTTCTCTTTGTATATCCCAGCCAAGCAGTTGCAAGCTTTTCTTGGACACTGGTGGGAGAGAAAGTAGAATATAGTCCTGAAGCAGTCTTTAGCCTCTAACCTCAGGAGAACCCTTTGTCATTGGGTGAAGAAAACTCACTTCCCTGGGAGGCCGAGGCGGGCGGATTGTTTGAGCTCAGGAGTTCGAGACCAGCCTGAGCAAGAGCGAGACCCCGTCTCTACTAAAAATAGAAAGAAATGATCTGGACAACTAAAAATACATAGAAAAAATTAGCCGGGCATGGTGGCACGTGCCTTTAGTCCCAGCTACTTGGGAGGCTGAGGCAGGAGGATTGCTTGAGCCCAGGAGTTTGAGGTTGCTGTGAGCTAGGCTGATGCCACGGCACTCTAGCCCAGGCAACACAGTGAGACTGTGTCTCAAAAAAAAAAAAAAGAAAACACACTTCCCAAGAGATGGAATTAAAGGGCTACTGTAACAGAACAATTTTTCCCTGAAAAGAAGAGAGTAATATCCCAGTTAAAAATGTCTGATTGTAATTGCCTTTCTTCCACCTATTTCTTCTTTATACCACTGAGACCTTGGCCAGTATGATATCTCTTGTCCTCAGCTCTATTTCTTATCATCTGGCCAGGGTCTTGATCATTCTAATCTTATCTGTTAATCTGTGTTTCGGTTAGGCTCACCATATGAATAGCTATAACATGAGTTTCTCAAAGACAGACATAGGATCTTAGTTCTCTTTGTATAAGGCTATTCTGAATACTGGTAGTCGTAATAGCAACGCAGGTCCGTCCACAGTCCCTTATTTGCCATTCAGAAATCTAAAAAACTCTGAAAGCCAAGGTTCTTTTTTCTTTTTCATAATAGTGCCACAACTCATTGGGCTACAAAATATAATCTGAACTGAAGCTATTTATAGTCTTTTATTATGACTCTTAGTGTAAGTATTAATTTGTTTCACTGCAGAAATATTGATATATTTGACATCTTGCATCCAAGGGTTTTGTATGACAGTTGTGGTCCTGTATGTTAACTTAGGCTACTATTCTGAGCATTTAAATTTAATCCTTAAGCAATAATCTTCACATGAGATAGATGCTCTTATCATCATTTTACATCTGGGGAAACATGTACAAAGAGGCTACACTATCAAGTGGAAGAGCTGGAATTCAAAACCAGGCAGAGTCCTTGCTTTGACTATATGCTGCATGGTGACCTGAGCCTATAGTCCCAGCTACTCTGGAGGCAGAGGCAGGAGGATCCCTTGAGCCTAGGAGTTCTAGGTTGTAGTGAGCGATGATCACACCACTGCACTCCAGCTTGGGCAACAGAGCAAGACCCTGTCTCAAATAAATAAATACATAGATAGAAAGGAAAAGAATGAAACTTTTTGCTGTTGCTATTGTTAAATGTATTGCAATATAGAAAATGTCTTGAGTAGATTTGTTCTTTGATATTTCTTTTGTTTAATAGGATTAACTAATGCCAGGTCAACAATTATTTATTTTTTATTTTATTTTATTTTTTTTTGAGACAAGGTCTCACTCTGTCACACTGGCTACAGTGCAGGGGCATTGTCATAGCTCACTGCAACCTCAAACTCCTGGGCTCAAGTGATCCTCTCTTCTCAGTCTCCCAAAGTGCTAGGATTACAGGCATTAGCCACTGCACCCAGCCTAGGAAATCTTTTTTTTTTTATTATAAGACATAGAAATAGCTTTGCTCAAAAGAACTTTATATGAGAAGCGAGTTTTAACTACAGCTGATTCTTTCTAAAGGACTACTAGAATTTAATAACAGACTGCTGGGATTAAACTTTAAAATAGTGAATAAATGCCATTCTGTTTGCTTGCTACATTTGAATTCTAAAAGCAAAATAGCACAGATCTTTTTTGAAATCCTTTATTTTTGACAGTAACTGATAAGTTATAATTCTAATTAACAAGAGTGTAAAAGGAGGCAGAGTTAAGATGTGAAGTCTCAGAATATGTAAACTTTCTAATGTCCCAATTTAACCATTCTTAGATAAGGTATTCTTCCGTCTTAACTTCCCTATCTTAAAAAGTACTTATAAAGTCTAACATAATGACACACAATTTGAAGACAAATTGGTATTTCTGGACCACTTAGTAGAGTTCAAAATTGACACTACAGGTTTTCTGCTATTCCAATTGTATGTCATATTGAGGTGTGAAAAATTCAGCTCTTAATGATTAAATATTGAATTATATTTCATTCAACAGTTGAATGCTTCCTCCATCCTACTCACTAGAGATATAAATATAATACAAACAAGGCATACCTCTGGTTCTGTTTTGTTTATCATTACTCTTATTTTTTATGCTTCACATGGTATCCAGATACATAGCAAGTATTCCATAAATACTTTTTGATTGAATGTCCTTGAGAAACTTGTTAGCTGGTGGGAGAGTTAGACATGTAAAAGATTTTTTTAAATTACAGTGCAAATAAAATATATAATAGAAGTAATTAAGAGAAATTTATAATCACTAAGGAAAGAGTGAGAAAGTTTTACAACATCTCCATTAGTTTTTGCCTTCTCTCATATTAATTTTTATAAGTTTAGGAAATAATATCATCACCCGAATATTCTGAGGAATAATGAAGTGTGCTCTGTTTTAAATAGTGTTCTTGTTTTTCTTTTTATCTAGATTCTCAGATGTTGGTGGTTTCTGTGAAACCAGGCAGGAATTTGAATGCATTATGTTTTTAAAACTCTAAACGTACTTCTGTTCTGTTTGAGTGGCATTTACTGTTTTCTGCATTTCATTCTCTCACCTAATCTCTTCCTTTCTAATCTGCTTACTAAAAATGAAGATTTAACATCAGAAGCCGGGCTCAGTAACTGATCAAAGGGAACTTTAAGATGCAGTCTTGTGGCGCAGTTTGGGCTTCTAACCTGCTGTCTAAAGGTGATGCTTCAAATGGCTTTTCTGTGCATGTGCGTGTATTTTGTGAATGGTGGAAACTGTCTCAAAAATTGTGCTGTGGTGTGTAATGTCAAGTAAATTTGTTCTTGATGGGTGCTGTCAGACAAAAGATAAATTTGACAAAAAGGATCTTAATTTATAATACCGTTGTTTGACAAATGCCTCCAATAACTGAGTTTTTTTGCTAAATAATATTTAAGAATATCAAAATAAAAATACTCCTGAGTATTTTTACTGAGTTTCCTAAGAAGTTTTAAATAGGTTGATCTTTGAGACAGCTCCTGCAATCTAGTGATGGTGAAAGGTAAGGGAATTCAGCCTAAATGATCTTTCTCTTCATAGGGCTTTGATTTCAGCATCCTGTCCTTCATTAGATTTCCCTATTCCTTTCTGGTTCCCGATTCGAGATTTTCTCTATTAAAGTATTGCTTCTAATGATTTGGATTCGCCATGATTTAGGCCACTACCAAATCAAGGAATTAAATGACAGTCTAGTCATCTTAAATCTTGTTTGGAACAAGGTGGGATATAAATTTTAAATATCATCATATGTAGTATCTTCTTTTTTTAAGTAAGGATTTCCCCTCTTCACATATGTTATAATCTGTTCCATAATTCCTATTATATCATTTGTTAAGTTGCTATGATTCCATGTTGAATTAATATGGTGCTAACTAATCTTAATTTTTCATTGGGAGTTAACACTTTTGTCAGCTTATTGTTTTTATGTCTGACTCATTAATTTTCAATTTTTATGAGAAAGATGAAAACCGTGATTAATTGTTAAAAAATTAAGTATTTGATTTCTACCCTTTGTTTCCTGCCTTCCTTTTTCTTCTTTTCTTAGCTTGCCCATCCAAAACACACACACATACACATACATACTCATGCTCACTCATATTACAAATGGTATTTATTCAATCCATTTTCTCCTTGATAAGAAAGAATAATAGCTAATATTTGGCTTTCTTTTTGCTATTTTAATTCAGTTAGTACTAGCGTTAATGACAACCAAAACTAGGAAAAGAAATTGTTGATGTTTTTGTGCTGCTTATGTCTTGATACTTGCTGTTTTTGCTTAATAGCAGCTTTTTGAATTGATTAAGGGATATTTTGAATTGTTATTTCAAACTTGCCATTCTTGAATGAAACATTTAAGTGAATAAAAATCTAAAGATTATTAGACTCCTCAAAACTGACAGGTGTAAATCTAGCTTTCCAGATGGGGTTGTTAATCTTATTAAAAGGTATCACAATTTTGCTTAAGTATTTTATCATGAAGACTGATTTCTTCCCGGAAGGGGCTATACATCTTATTTTGCAAAACAGTTTGTTGCAAATTAGAACCATTCTTTCTTACTGTAGATTAAAACAACTTGGGTCTAGATGTCTTTTATCTAACCATATTCCAGCTATATTCAGCTACCTATAGACCTCAAATCAAGGGAGTATTAATGGGCCAAAAAAGTAAACCTGCCAGTTGGTAATCTGTGCACTCACAGGAATGCACTGTTAACTAAGGGTCAGGTTGAGGTTGAAGCCAATGAATAAAATATTTATCCAGTGATTTATAAAGCAATTTTACATCCATTATCAACAGAATCCTTTTCATAGCCCTGTGAGGTATTAAGTATTGTTACTATTCTAACTTCACACATAAGGAAAGGGATATCAGAGACTAAGGTTTGCTTAAGGTTCTGTAGCTACTGAGTGATGGGTCTAGGATTGGGATTCAAATCATTTTACTCCAAATCTTGTTGCTTTTTTATTCTTAATCCTGGTTTATCCCTTGGCTTCCTCCAGATTAATTCTGCAGTGTTCCAATATATATAGACTACCAGAGTAATCTGAAATATTCTTCCTGGGTAGCTAATAGACCACTGAACCTTATATAAAACAACATTAAAAGATCGCCATGCTCTACCTCATACATATTGAAGCATAATCTTCAGAGTCTAACCTATATGTCTGTGTGTTCGAAATCACCTAGGTTGCTCTGCTACTTGGTAAAGTTTGGGAAGTATTACCTTTAAATCATTTTTAAGGTTTAAAGCACTTTGGAAAGAAGATAATCTCCAAGATGATAACAAGTGACAGGGTCCTGAGCAACCAAAAGGCATTACCTTAAGTTGAGGTGCTGAATGAGAGACACTGAACTATCACAAGGCTGGAGATATTTAAGTATGAAATGTCTGGGGAAAAAAATAGTGCATAAGCAGTAAAAATAAATAAAGAGAGAGAGAGAAACAGAAAGAAAGAAAAAGACAGAAAGACAGAAAGGAAGAGAAAGGGAAAGGAAAGTCCGATTCCCTTAATATTATACTAAATTTGACAGTTGATATCTCTGACATTTCACTTTGACACTTACTCTTTTATTTTTATTGTGAAGATACATCCTCAGTCTTTCAAACGTATGGTTTGGCTTGTGATTATCTTTCACATTTTTTAGAGCAATTTTTGTGAAATCACAGGTAAATCAAAAATTCATGTTACTTTCTAATATGAATTCCATTGTGGAACCAGTGCAGCCCAGACAGTTTGAAATATCAAGAAGTGTTTGGGAAAAATGTGGCTAATGGACACACAGTATGTTAGTGGTTTGAGAAGTTTGGTTCTAGTGATTTTAATCTTGGAAATAAGCCACGTTGGTGACCTGAGACCAAGGTGAATAATGATGGCCTGAAAGCTATAGTGGAAGCGAATCCATTGCAACCTACGCGTGAATTAGCAGCAAGGTTTGACGTTACTGTTCCAACAGTATTGGACCATTTGAAACAAACTGGCAAGGTAAAGAAGCTGGATAGATGGGTACTGCTTGAATTAAACAACCATCAGAAGACAAATCATCTCAAAGCTTGCCTCTCTTTGCTGTCATAACATAAAGGCAAACCATTTCTCCACCGTATTGTTATGTTTGACAACAAATGGAATCTTTTTGGCAATCACAAGTGTTCAGCACAATGATTGGATAAAGATGAAGTGCTGAAACACAGTCCAAAACCAAGTATTCATCAAAAAAGCTAATGTGTGTTCTCAGTTGGGAAACAAAAAAAACGAAACGAAAAAAAGCTAATCATTTCTGTTTGGTGGTCCAGCATTCGTATTACCTGCTACAGCTTCATGAAATGTGGGCAGTCAATTGATTATAGCAGATGTCTACTTCAACCAATTGGACAAAATGATGAGGATGCTTGTGATTAAGCAACCAAGATTGGCCGATAGAGACAGGCTAATCCTCTTGCATGGCAGTGCTCAACCACATGTCACAAAAATAGCACTGCTCAAACTACAGAGACTGGACGTGGAAACTCTTTTGTCATCCACTGTATTCATCAGACCTTGGCACCCACTGACTACCACTTCTTCCAGGCTTTGGACCACTTTTTGCAAGGAAAAATATCCAATTCTCAACAAGTTGTGGAAAACGCCTTTCAAGATTTCATCGCCACTCGCTCACTAGGCTTCTTAGCTGCTGGCATAAATAAGCTAACAGATGGCAAAACTGTGTGGATAGTTTAAGCACATACTTTGATTTATTGTACTGCTTCTTGTTTGAGATATAAAACACTAAATTTCTTATTTGAAATCAGACACTTCATATTTAATGACCTAATAAGAATCATCAACAGCATTTAAAAACCACCTCTTCATAAACATATGGAATATATAACTGCAAGAAAAAAAGTGCAGTTTTTCCCAGCCCATTTGAAGATAAACATGCCAATTCAATGCAAAGCTGTAAAAAAGTTCAGTGTCAGCTTTTTGTATTTTTGCACCTTAATACTGGAAGAATATCTTCAAAGATCCATCCTTTTGTGCAGTTTGATAACCAATTTGATTCTTTGTTTATATACAATGTTTTAATTGAAACTCGTTCACATTATCATGTTAAAACAATTCATTTTCATCTTATGCCCCTTATATCTAATTGTGGAAAGAAAAATACTCGTAAGTTTCAGGAATTTCAAATTTTGCTTCTTAATGTTGGGAAGGAGGTTAGAGCACATATATATACTGTGATAGACCAGAAGCCCACAAGTCATGTTCCAGTCTATTCCTCTTTTTGTGCTAAGAAACATAACATCTCATTAATTACTTTTGAATTTCAACTTTCTCTCTTCTGCCTGTTACCTCCATCCTAATAAAAGCCCCACTTTCCCAAATAAAAACCTAAAAGAGAAAAAAAGCTCCACTTTTATTAATTCTGTTAATACTTCTGATTATTAACTTTCTGATAAACTAATATATTGTTTATTTCATTTACTAGCTATTATTCTGCTTTAGAATTTTGTCTGGGATCTTTCTTATTAACAAAGAATACATGTAAATTGGTTTCACCAAGCCAATAGATAATTGTATGAAAATATTCATTTAAAAAATGTATTAATATATTCTACTTTGTTCCAGGAAAGATTTAACATGGCTTTTTAATAAATAGATTAATTAATAAAACAAAATAGCATAAATAGGAAATACAATTATAAGAACTTAAAATGGAACTGAGAAAAGTTACTTTGAGAACTAACTCTTCAGTGTTCATAAATTCGTTTTATCTTTGCAGTGCCACTCACAAAAAAAAGTAGTACCCTTTCTGCAACATTATGATTAAGATCCTTTCTAGTGCAAACCCCTTCTAGGTTTGCCAAAAATGAATCCTCACATGGCTGTTAAAGGGAGGAGCTAATTTTTTCATAAAATCTCTTCCTGTCTTCACATTTTTTGTAATTTTGGAACTTCCTCATTAATGCAAAATGTGGAATAAATCAGAGAACAATATTATAACAACATACTACTTTGGTTTTGTTTATAGAATAGTAAAAACTAAAATTGAAAGCTTGACTCTACCTAGCCAAATAATCTATAAAAGTTTTGTGTCACTTTTTTGTAATAGTCATTTGAAAGTCACTTTCCTAGGCTTTTTTCCTTGCCATTTGCACTTGTTTGGGTAATGAATCCCATGGCTAAATTCTGACTTTGACTGAAATTTGGCTGTACCAGTTATACTTAAAGCATATGCTTTTATTTTTAAGAGGCCTAGACTTAGGATTTTTTTTTTCTTATTTTCTTTTTCTTAAGACTAGTCAAGTGCAGTAGTGAGAAGGAGGGAAAGAGTAGAACATGGAGTTTGATCCATAACTGGGAACAATCAAGTAAGATAACTCACTACCTTTGGACCAGCTGAGATCATTCTTTCTAAAGGAGGAAAAGTAAACTCATAAATGAAAAACCTCTACAATAAAGATTTGTAGAGGGGAGGGGGAAAGGGCAACATAACCTAAACATTTGTACCCCCATAATATGCAGAAATTTAAAAAAAAAAACTAAAAAAAAAAAAAATCAAAAAAGAAGTGGTGAAAGCAGGGGAAAAAAAAAAAAGATTTGTAACTGGCACCAATATGGCCAAGGTAGTTATACATTGGCTGATTGTCCAATTTGAAAATAATTCATGCCTTTCCTTCCTGGCATTTTATTTGTTTTTTAAGAAACTTGTTTAAAAATTCATGCAAAGTTCTAACTTATGAAAACTGATCATCTAGAACTACTCTGGTTGAAATAAAAGTGGGCAGCTGGGGTCAAAGTATTGCCTACTCAATATACAAATATTATCTATGTGTAATAATTAAAAATAAAAAATTAAAAAAACTATTACCTACTCAGTCTTCTTACTCTATCATCCCTCATCGACCTCTGAGATGCCTCCAAAGAAACCTCTCAGGGCATCCCAGATTACCTTTCCTGAGGGGTTTTTCTAGTGTCCATTGACCTCTTTTCTAGAGAGTGCTGGAGGCTAAGGGAACCTGACAGATCAAATAATTGCATTTTGCTACTTGCTAACAGCTTAGTGGAGATTTGGCAGAAGTAGTATTTGGACCTTTTGAAAATGTTTTAGGCCAGGCACACACCTACAGTCCTACACCTACGGGCTCATACCTATAGTCCCAGCCACCTGGGAGGCTGAGGCAGAAGGATTGCTTGAGACCAAGAGTTCGAGACCACCCTGGGCAACATAGCAAGACTCTGTCCCTTTTTTTAAAAAAAAAAAAAAAACAATAAAATATTTTAATGTCAGTGGAATGTCAGTGGATTTACATAATTCATCTTTTTCCTATCTCATATTGCCATGGAACATAGCATAGATCATCTAGATTTAGCTGTGTACAGCTTTTCTGCTAATGATACTGGGGTCATCCTCAAGGTAACAAGCACTAGTAATTACAACTCTCCCTCTCCTGCTTTTTGGTCTCTCTCCACACTTTTAACTCTTATATAGAACAAAGAACTTTGAGTCTGGTAAGGCCTATAAGACGACATGGGGAGATGGCGGAGACAACTCACCTAGCAACGTAATATCTAAGCAGCCAGGCCGGGCGGCAAATGGTCAGCCTCAGCAACCAACAACAGGAGCAGCCAGCGGAGGATACATTAAACGGTATGCCAGCTCCTCCCAATATTAATGCACTTTTCCTAAGGAAGGGCTCACTTAGGAGATAAGTGTAGCAGTACATGAACCCTAACTAATCAAATAGAAATAGTATTTGTTCCATTTTTAAAATGCATTTAAAAATCTGCCTGACAAAATGTTTACTGTGGTTGTTGCCCTTGGACGATGGAATTTATACTTTTCAGTACGTTATAAATTATTGGAGTAGGAATGTTTTACTTCTTTAAATAGGAAAAATATGTTTTAAAATATATCATCTAGAGTATATTGACTAGAGTCCTATAAGGATATCTGTAAAAGGCCATATAGTAAATATTTTAAACTTTTCAGACCATACAGTCTCTGTTGCAATTGCTCAACTCTGTTGCTGTAGGGTGAAGGCAGCCATAAACAATATGTAAACAAATGAGCATAGATGTGTTTGAATAAAACTTTATTTACACAGTCAGGTGGCAGGGCAGATTTGGCCTGTAGGCCGTAGTTTTCCAACCTCTGTTTTAGAGTGGTGGTTCTTTAGACTTAAGTGTGCATTAGAATCACCTGGGGGGCTTATTGAAACACAGATTACTGGGATCCACTTAGAGTTTCTGATTTAGTAGATCCGGAGTGGAGTGTGAGAATTAGCACGTTCCCTTGTCTAACAAATTCTGAGGAGATGCTGGGAATGACACTTTGAGAAATGCTGTTCTCGAGTTGTTTCTTAATCTTCTCTTACATGGCTTTAAGACACTATGCTCTCCTTTTTTTTTTTTTTTTTGAGACAGAGTCTGACTCTGTTGCCTGAACCAGAGTGCCGTGGCATCAGCCTAGCTCACAGTAACCTCAAACTCCTGGGCTCAAGCAATCCTCCTGCTTCAGCCTCCCCAGTAGCTGGGACTACAGGCATGCGCCACCATGCCCGGCTAATTTTTTCTATATAGATTTTTAGTTGTCCAAGTAATTTCTTTCTATTTTTAGTAGAGACGGGGGTCTCGCTCTTGCTCAGGCTGGTCTCAAACTCCTGAGCTCAAACGATCCACCCGCCTCGGCCTCCCAGAGTGCTAGGATTACAGGAGTGAGCCACCGCGCCTGGCCTCCTTGATCAGTCTTTCAATTTTTATTATAGAATTTTTTATTATAGAATGTTTCCCAAAAATAGTAATCTGTATTCCCTTGGATCTTGTACTTGCCGAGAGTCATTTTGGTTACACATTTTTATGAAAGTTAAATCCAGATTTAGTCCATTTTAATTCAACAAAAAGTACTGAATTAACTATCTTTTCTTGCTAGTATAACTAATGATGCCAGAGAAGATGAAATGGAAGAGAACCTGACTCAAGTGGGCAGTATCCTGGGAAATCTGAAAAATATGGCTCTGGACATGGGCACTGAGATTGAAGCTCAAAACAAACAAATAGAACGGATCACAGAAAAGGTAAAAGCTTTTTGTTGCCACCACAAAAATGAAACATCCAATCCAGTGTTTTAGTGATGAACATCTGTGCTAGATACTTTGGGTGACACAATGGGATAAAATCCTGTCCTCACAGGTCTCATGGTTCTGATGAAGCAACAGTTCTAACACATTGAAAAACAAGAGCCATGTGGTCCCAACTCTTGCTCATGGCAGTTGATTCATTTTAAAACCACAGCCTTAGAGTGAAGTGGTTTTATTTAAATGTTTACACTTGAAGCTTAGTATCTATTCTAAACTTTCAATGTGCTTTTTCCCCCCTAAATTAGTAAGTTAGCTCTTGGAGTTTTATTTTGTTAACTAATAACAAATTAATAAGTTTCTGAATCCTCATCTCATGAAAGAGTTGAGGCAAAAATCAGTTCTGCAGAGTGGTTCTTGTGGAGTGGACATACAAAATAGATTCATGTTAGTGAAGGAAAAATTGTGGTTCCTATACTTTTTTTCTTTTTGTTTCACATGAAATAGGTACTGAAAGTGAAATTGTTTTCGGTGTTTAGATGTGTCATATCTGAAAGTTATACTTCATTAAAATCTCAGTGTACTTTAAAGGATGGGGTGAGCTTTTAAGCTTGGCTTTCTGCTGAATCATTTCCAATGGATTTCACTGAAGCATATAATGATTTATAAGATGCTTTCAATGCTGTAGTCTGGGTTTAGGCTACATATTACTCTTTTGAGACAGGATCTCACTGTGTTGCCTGGGCTAGAGTACAGTGGCATAATCATAGCTCACTGCAACCTCAAACTCCTGGGCTCAAGTAATCCTCCTGCCTCATCCTACCAAGCTGCTGGGACTGCAGGTGCACACCACCATGCCCAGCTAATTCTTTTTGTATTTTTTTTTTTTTTTTTTTGGTAAAGACATGGTCTCACTTCGCTGCCCAGGCGGGTCTACAACTCCTGGGCTCAAGCGATCCTCCCACCTTGGCCTCCCAGAGTGCTGGGATTACAGGCATGAGCCACCACAGCCAGCCTACCCATCATTTTAATTCGGGTATTGTTGTGGGTGTTGATACATCTGTTCCAAAGATCTTTGGAAAGGTTATTTTAGTCTCTCTGGGTTAGACCTGTGGTAGCTGCAGATGAGAGTCTATGATTCAGTTCACGGCACTCCCACACAGTCCAGATCTATACAGAGAAGAGCACTCCTATGTTTCACTGCATCAAAAGTGCCACTGATTATAAGATGCACCCCAGTTTCAGACATGTTAAACTATGAAAAAATTTGTTATAGAATTGATGAAATACTGGCCAGGCGCTGTAGCTCATGCCTGTAATCCTAGCACTCTGGGAGGCCTAGGCGGGAGGATCGCTTGAGGCCAGGAGTTAGAGACCAGCCTGAACAATAGTAAGACCCCTGTATCTACAAAAAATAGAAAAAAAATGAGCTCAGCATGGTGATGCCCACCTGTAGTCCCAACTACTCGGTAGGCTGAGGCAAGAGAATTGCTTGAGCCCAGGAGTTTGAGGTTGCAGTGAGCTGTGAAGAGGCCACTGTACTCTAGCCTAGGTGACAGAGCAAGACCCTGTCTTAAAAAGAAAGAAAAAAAAATTGATGAAATATTGGCAGGGTCTTCTTTTATACCTTTGTTCTTTTTATACACCAGGGTTTTCCCAAATGAATTTCATATTCTGTTACTTCTTACCTAAAATGAATTTTGTAATGTGACTTCAAGTATTTCTTAAATTTTCTCAATGTGTTGATTACTCTAAGTATATAAAATTTAACTTTTATTAGAGTTACTTACCTTGTGAAGTAACACTGGTTTCTTTTTCTTCTTTTCAGGCTGACACCAACAAAGATCGTATTGACGTTGCCAATGCCAGAGCAAAGAAACTCATTGACGGCTAAAGCTACTGCTGTACTTTTTTATCATTTATTCACTTCCCTAGCTCCTTCTCCAAAGTCATTACTTTTTTCAGAGTTTGAAATTTTGGTTCCATACTCTTCTAATCGGGAAATAATGTGGAAGAAGGGCCAGAGGAGTAACAGCTGCTCTCCCAACCCCCATTTTGTATTTTCTGTTGCTGTTAAGGGTAGACTGCTACTCAGCCTTCCTTCTGGTATTTTCTTTCTCAGTTCATAGTCTTAGATTGGTTTTCATACATCATATATAGTGTTTTCATCTTATTCTTTACTTCAGCAGTTTCTTTTGCTTTCAAAATTTGGAAGCATTGCCAAAGACAACCCTGAGAAAGGAAGCTGAAGAGCTGATTGGTTTATTCCTTTGTTTTTGTGGTGGCAGAAGGGTGAGAGAAGAGCAAGAGATAAGAGGTTATCATCTCGGTAAAAACCTGTAGGCCACAAAACAAGAAGTTGCATAGCCACAGTAAAGATCTAGTTGGGTGTAATTTTTAATTTAAGTTGTAGTTATTGCCAATTTAGGCTAATCCTTGATTTGAAGCTTTTATACATCACAATTTTGCAACCTTTCCTCCAGATAGAATAGAATGAGTTTTCTTAAAGTAAGCTTAATTTTTGAACTCTTAGTGATACATATATGTACATAGATTCTGTGATCCCATCTCTTATTGGTCTATTCAGGAACACTTTGAATAAATGAATAGTTTTTTATTTTCATGTTATTAGTAGTATCATGGTCCCATTACAGGCCTGTTAACCTCATAAATATGTCATTAGCCTTTGAAGAAAAATATGTAAATATATATTTGTAACATGAGAATTTCTCACTAAAGCAGGGCTTAAAATTTTTGGAAAAGTTTGACAAAGTATATCACGTAAATTCAGATTTACCTCAGTGCCAAGAATTATGTTTAGATAGGAAAAAGGAAATTTATTTTGATCTCAGGTAGAAAAATAGATTGCTTTGAGTTTTATGTGGCTTTAGATTTGTAAAAAATTAGAATTTATCCTGTCTTATTCAAAGGAATTTGGAAAATTGTGCCTTTGGTTTAATTATTGGTGATTACACTGTCACTCTCTTACTCTTGTGTATTGAACTATGTCCAGAATCAAGTTTATGTGGATCCTACGCAATGTTATGAGACTGATTGGTATTTGTTACCTTTATTTAAAAATTAGCATGTGAGCACTTCAAAGATATCAATGTGGATTGGTTTGACCACTAACCACTGCTTGATCCTTTCGATTAAATTTTGTAACTAAAAAAAAATTGTGTATACTTACTACACACACACATGATGTTTGATGTATGTATACACTGTGAAATGGTTTAAACAAGCTAATTAACATATCCATCACCTCAAATACTTATTTTTTTGTATGGTGAGGACATCTGAAATCTATTCCCTTAGCAATTTTTGAGTATGCCATATGTTATTATTAACTATAGCCACCTTGCTGTATGACAGATCTCCGGAACTTACTCATCATAACTGAAACTTTGTAACTTTTAACCGACATCTGCCATTTCCAACCTTCACCCCACCACCCCTGGCAATCACCATTCCACTCTCTATTTCTATGATTTCAAATTTTTTAGATTCCCTTATGAGTGAGATCATACAGTACTTGCCTTTCTGTGCCTGGCTTATTTCACTTAGCATAATAGCCTCGAAGTTCATCCATGTTGTTCCAAATGACAGGATTTCCTTCTTTTTTTAAGGCTTAATAATATTCTATAGAGTATGTATATATACCACAGTTGCTTTATTCATTCTTCTTGTCAGGGGACCCTTAGGTGGTTTCCATATCTTGGTTAGTGTGAACAATATTGCAATGAACATGAGTGTGCAAGTACCTCTTTGACATACCAATTTTATTTCTTTTGAATATATACCCAATAATGAGATTTCTGAATCATATGATAGAGTTTTATTTTTAATTTGTATTTGTGCAGGTTTTGAATATATTCATAGTTTTGAATATTTATTAAAAGGTATCAATATTTCTAATGTGGCTTTTTAAATAGAGTTCAATTTATTAGTATATGTACAATTGCAATGAAATGGTAACAAACCACTCCCATTTTCCTTCCTATACATGTGTATAAAAGTAAAAACATTCGATCTATAATGTCTTTAAGTCTATGTTGTTTCCAATCATCCTCAGACACTTTTGTATTACACTTGGTAAGCTGTTTCAGATTAGAGCCAGTGAAAATGTTCAGTGAAGCTGTATTTTCCTATTGGCAAAATGTACTTGGCTTCAACAATTTCGAAAGGTTGTCAGCTAAAAAGAATCTAACTAATATCTTTTAGGGAGGACATGAAATTCTTTACTATAGCAAAAATGATATCTGTTTTCTAGTGCAGGGGATTTCAGATTGCAACAGAATTCTACGCAGCAAGTATCTTGTTAAAGATCAGTACTATCTGCTAAGTAAAAAGACAGAAAGCTATTGGATGCAATTTTAATTTAACCTGCATATAGTAAATATAGACTCTAAAGACAACTATTTATTTTCCAAGTTCTTACCTACATCACCATTTCAGAGATGGTTTATATTAAAATTTTTGACCAAATAAATGACATGCAGTACTATAATATCTCTGAGCCAAGGGTGTCCAAAATCAGATATGTAAGATATTCAGGAAGAATATATTAGAAAACATAAGTACTTTGTATCTTTGTCAGTCAATTCCCATTTTATAATGTTTTATAATACTCATGATGTATTCATGTATCTACATAGATATTGGATACATATTATGTATTATGTAGAGATATATTTTTAATAAATATCAATATATTCAGGGAATGTATTCAAGGGCATTCAAGTTTTGTAAACCATTGCTCGAAGAAAATAAGATACACACAGAAGAGAAAAAATACAGTTTAGTCACCTTGATCTAGTAGTCTTTAAGCAGTTATAAAAATTATTTGGGAAATAAAACAAATGAATCACCTAGACAAAAAGTTGTATCAATGCAAGACAGAGATTTTCCCAAAATAACTAAATGGAGGAAATGGCAAATTGCAATACTAATAGAAGTTTTAAAATGCAGGCAGGGGAATCATTAAGCTAACTGATTGGCCTATTTTTCTATTTAGAGCAGTTCAAAATCCCTTACCTAAAGGAAATGGAATTGTAAGGAAAAGGTTACAGAATTTTTTGACAGTGAATTATATATTAATAATAGTAATATACTTGATCAATTGTTTGACTTTGCTACATTGAGTGAGAAATCAGTATGGACATTAACATGACAACAATTTTAAAACTCTAAGCAGGACTTTGTAGATATTGGTACGACCTTGACTGGGTCTAATTGCCCCCCCTTTTCTAAAACAGTAACTGTCTCTCAAAGAGGGAAATTCATATTGTTGAGAAAAATCGAGGAAGGAGCAGCATCCTGCGACAACTAGATTAAGTAGGAATGTCACTCCGGTCTTATCACAAGCCCAGGGAAGAAAAGAAGAGGAGAAGGGACATCATGAAGAAGGCCTTAGGCAGGAGGGGAGCAAGGCTGGGCTTTCACCTCCAGTCACACAGTCCAGAAAATAGCAAACTCAAAAGAGGCAGAAAGTTGTCTTGCGAGGTATGAAGTCCTCCAGATGAGGAACCCGGCAAGGTAGAAGGGCCAATCAATTTGTTAGAAATATGGATGTAATATATTAACATTGGAAACCCAAGCAAACGGCTTTCAGAAAACTTTCCGATATAGCAGGAATGCCCTGACCCACTGCCTTTGGTAAAGCTGAAAAGTCAAATTCTACACCCACACGCTGGCAAGTATTTTCCCTTTAAGTCAACGTCTTGAGCTTTAACAGCTGAAACCAAGTCATTTTAAAAATACAATAAAAGCTGGAGCTATAAAGACTGTGGAAACTTACTTAACAGCATGAACTAAAGATAACCAGGAATTTGCCACTGGGAACTATTTAATGCTTTTGATGGAGCTGCAGCATATAGGGCCTAAGGTAATTGATGTACAGAAAGAACAAGCTAATAAATACTAGTTCTGGAATTTCTATGATTTAAGGGAGATGGGAGTGTTAAGTAGATGAATAAGTCCCACAATGCTTTTCTTTTATAAGGTCTGCTAAGCCTAGTTGGCAGTCATATTTCAAATCCATTCATAAGGTCCCAATAGAAGAATAAAAAACAAGTGTCATGTGTCTGTACACTCAACAAAACGCAGAACAAAGTTGTGTACACAGGCTCAGCATTAGGAAATGTGCTAAAACTCTTACTTCTGGTGAATCCATTTAACATTTCTTTTAATACCTAAAAACTTAGGCAATTTCTAACCTGCAGCCTTAAACTACCCTTTAATAAATTCTAACTGATAGAAACTGAACAACAGCAGGAAGGGGCCATGGGCAGGAAATAGGGAGCAAAGAGTGAGAGTTCCTAATCTCTCTAGACCTTGGTTTTTCTTATTTTGTTTTTTGGTTTTTGAATTCTGTGTTTAGTTTTAGTTTTGTTTTTTAATGAGGAAGTTGATTAAGAGAGTTTTGAACATGCTGGAACTCTGTAATCAAGGGCATGAACTCACTAACAAAAACACCCCCAATTATATCAGCACTGTATTGTTTAGCTATTTCTGCATAACAAACCGCCCCAAAACTCAGGGGCTGATCAGCAGGAGGCTGAGGGATCTAGGACACTCCCGGAAGGCATGACTATTCAACATGGTTTTTCATCTTCCAACAGGCTGCCTCAGGCTGGGTCTCATAGTGGCAGCAAGGTTCAGAGAGAAAACTAGAGTGGAAGGCTCAATGTCTCTTTAAGCCTAGACTGAGAACTGGCTGACCGTCATTTCTGCAATCTTCTATTCATCAAAGCAAGTCACAGGGCCAGTCCAGTTTCCAGGAGGGAGGAGGAAAAAGACTCCTTATGGGAGTAGCTGCAAAGTCCTTAATAAGGAATGTGAATATAGGGAAATGTGAAAAATTTAGTTTATTTTTTACAATCAATCTATGAAAATGCAATGAAGACATATAAACCCAATCTATATACTCTTCCTTGTATTAACATCTTTGTAACAAAAAGGACTAGACAATGATACTCCTGTCTCAAACATGTCTAAGCACAGTGGGGAGCTGATGATTGAAGGTGGATACCCTGGAAATAGATTGTTTGATTTGAATCCTGGCTCTAAAATTTAATATCTGTGTGATCTTGGGAAAATGTCTCAGTAATCTCATCTACAAAATGGCGATGGGGAACGATAGCAGGACCTTCATCAAAATGTTGGTGGGAGCATTAAATAATGTACGTAAAGCTTTTAAAATGGAACCTGGCACACAGTCACTGATAAATTTATGATATTTTATTATTGTAAGCACTGATAGAAAATATTAATAAAGACACAAATTATAAGAATGTGGAAATGCAGTAGATTTCCAGCTAGTCTTGGAAGTGATCAGGCTAAGCTCCGATAATTTGTTGGAAATCTTGCTGAATCCTTCTAACTAGTAAATGAGCAAAGTGTACAAATGTTCTGTACTTAACTCACTTTTTGAAAAAATGGAATTTTGAATTCACTTCAGTGCATTTTAAAGAAAGGCTTTATCAAAGCGATCTATAATTACAGCAGCACTCTCCAGATAGGACCAGAGGGAAATATTCTAAATCAGGTCTTTCATGGAATTAGAAAGAAATGTTCTCATTTCTTCTTCCCCCAAACCTCACTTCCAATCCTTTCACCCATTACCCAGTGAAGCTATAAAGGAATGAGATCAAAAGTTATGCTATCTCAAGTTCATGTATCATAAAAAGAACATATTCTACCTATGGGTAAAAAAAGGAGGAAAAGTCAGCCTTCTAACCACAGGTCACAGCTGGGGAGTATGTATCCAGCACCTATCATTTGAAGGAAGGATGGTAGTGCTTCTGTTAGATGAGAATAAAGGAGAAATCTGGAAAAATAAGGATGCCAAGTCACCAGAAAAACCAATTATGCTTCCAAGTAACCAAAATATAAGCATATGCCTGGGTGCCCAGGACTTGAAAGAAATCAGAGAGTGTTGAAAGAAAATCAGTCTTCAGATCTAAAGGAAATCATCTCCTTTGTATATCCTGCCTGCAGTTTTGATTTTTTTTATCTCAATAGAATTTGCATGAACCATTTCAATTCATTCTCCTTGCACAAATATAGCACATTTACCAGCCTTCTGACATTCTAATGGAAGAAGTTGAATTTGATATATGCCTTTTGGTCTCCTTCAGTAAAATAGACCATTCTCACAAACTTTGCTTTTGAGCTTCAGGGAGGAAAAAGCTAGTATTTATTGAGTACTTGATATACTCTAAGAATCTGTCAAATGTCTGTCACCTAATTCTCACCACAACCCCACAACGTATTTATCCCATTTTATAGAGGAACAGACAAGTTCAAGAGGTCATGTGACTTGGCCAAGGCCACAGAGCAAGGATTCCATTGGTGTCAAAGCAGATTGAGTGCTTAGCGCTTTATAGGAAAGAGTAAATAGCAAGCATGCAGGTCACCTCTCTCATCCCCACCACCTTTTATCCACCTTTGTGATACTTCCTAAAAACAACTCTTTCGCCTCTGTTGCATCCATCTCTGTCCACACCACCAAATGTGTCAGATGGAAAGATAAGCAAACTTTTCAATCCAATTATCAAAACAGCTCTCCCTGCCACACACACGTACACATATACATGCACACAGACCTAGACTAAAATTCAGGAATTAAAGGGAAAATGGAAGTAAAAATGAAAGTCTGTGAATGATAGCAATTTGAGCATAAACAACACTTGGCTTGCATCTTCTATGCTATTGCTCTGTGTTTTTCAGAGACCTATTTTCAGTTACTGGTTTACTGCCCTGTGCTAGACAGTGCTCATGAAAGAGCACTGGACCACAATGAGCCCTGTTATTCCTTCGATTTCAGGAATAGACCAATTACAGTGAATTGCCAACACATAAATATGAATATTTTGTAGATTTAAATGGAGATTAGCACATAGATTTTAAATTTTCTTTAAGACACAAGTATCTTAGAACTTGTGTTTGATGTACTTCTATCTTTTAAAGAAGTTTAAGTGGTTTAATTTTGATAGTCATATCTGCACCTCTGGAAGTGAAGCCTTTATAGAGAGACTGAGAATTTTACAAGATTTTCCAGTCATTAAGTAACTTAATAGATTATGAGATGGGCAAGAGTACCTACAGGTAGATGGAAATGCAGCTTTGCATTCACTGTTGGGATCAAATGTGTTAATTCTCCAAGAAGTTCTGGGAAGCCTCTAAGCCTCTTGAGTACGATTTATTCTCTAGGCATGGTGCTCAATGTTCAGTGTCAGTTATCTCTCTAAATTAATCCTGTCCTTTCTGTTCATGTTCACAGTGAGCTGCTGGTAAGAGTGGTTTGGAAAAGTAAGTATGCTGGTATTTGCCTGTTTTACCTAAAAAAACTGAGCTGGAGCAAAGCAAGTAGGGTTGTACTTATGGTGGCTGGGAAGAGCTCTGTGACCCTAATATCATGGTTTGAGTCAATATAAACACTTGAGAGAACAGACACCCTGTGGTCTTGACTCTTGGTGATTCTTTCTATATATGAAAAAAGACAAGAAGCAGAGGCTGAAGAAGTAGAGGTTACTGATAGAGGCAGTGTCCCAGAATGATCTGGGTTGAGGCTGAAGTCAAATAAAATGCTTATGATTCAGGCCTTTGATTTCTTACTGCCCTGAACAAGGGACAAAATGATACTTACATTTGTTGGTCTAAAAACTAATTGAAATTACTTACTGAAGTGAAGACTGGAAATTAGAGAAAATGTTTTTAAAGAAAGACACATTTAAGAGACCCTGCTTATAGAGGGACCCTCAGTTCCTTGTGAGACAAAAGCCTAGGCCAGCTTAGGTCTCTGATCTTTTTATTCCATAGTCACTTGATCAACTTTCTATCCTGCTACCCAGAATATCAGATAGTTATGGTGGAGTTCATTCACCTGCAACCTGTACTGGGAGGAAACTCAGATTCACTGCCAAGGTGTACTCAGGAAGACATTGTCACTGAACTCATTTCACCAAGCAAACAGAGCTGTAGCTCAAATACCACTGTGACCCTTTCAGACCTCTTCCGTTATGGAAAAAGTCTCATAATCTAAATATTAGGTTTTTCCCAATCAGTCAACATTTGACTCACATTAGCAAAGACCTCTCACAGCTCAATGCCACGCTTGTTGATCAGGAAAAAAGTACCTGTATTTATTTAATGGCTGGTCTCTTCAGCTAGTGATATTTCAAGAGGATTGCATTTTTATATTACATAAACTGCAAGCAATGGCTATTTGACACATTTATTTTAAATCCTGTTCAGTGTTAGTGAAGGATATCAAATTGACAGGCTTGGAGAACAAGCAGAGTTATCAGAGCAGAGTAAAGTTGCAAATATTCTTTCGGTTTACGGCCCTCAGAGCTGCCAGGTGACCCTGAAGTTACGGTGGAGAGAAGAATGCACGGGCAAGTTAGCGGGGCTACAAGTTGAAGGAATTTTGTTATTTTGGAAGAGGGAATTCTTAGGGCTCACTGGATAGCCAAGGAATCCTTAGCTTCATCTCCATCCTTTGTTTTATAAAAGGGTGCTATTAAAGATACTTGCCGCCTTAAATATCCTTATGTTTCCTTTCCTTTCTATTTCTCTAAATTCTGGCAATTTTTTAAGGCCTAGATTCAACTTTGCCTCCTCTGTGAAGATTTGCCTGAGCTCTCCAAGCCCAGCAATTGCATCCTCTTCCAAACTCCTATGGCTCTAGGAGGAAAAATAAATAAATAAAATGGCATAATGATTAAATCACAGCATAGGCCCGAGTTCCAGCTGTGACTCATACTGGCTGTGTGGTGTTGGAAAGGTTAACTCTCACCTCTGATTCTCAATTTCCTCACCTATAATTCTAGTCTAAAATACCTTACCTTGTAGAATGGTTGTAAGGATTAAATTTAAAATGTCATGGGTAAAGACCTGACTCAAACACTCTCTAGCAATGTATCATATCCTCTCTTACTTTGTTATTTACTATCTATTCAATACGTTCTTTATCCTTAAGGATAGTCTAAGTTTCATCAAGACCGTGTGTCTTATTTATTTGTGTTTATACCTTCTACAACCTATTTTAGTGCTTTACAGATCTTAGCTGCCCAGGCAGCGTAGACTGATGATTGATGATTTAATCACTGTAAATGGCTTTGAAAGAAAGACCAGAGCTACATCCTAGAGACAGATGCGGCCTGTACACATATGCACTCTCTTTTTGGTTAGCAAATGTGGCAATGACATAGCACAGAGAGTTGAGAGGAAAAAAAACTCGGCAGTTTGAATGGCTTTTGCCAGAACTCTGGCAGAAAGGAGAAGGTTTATAAAGTGAAAAGAGGCAAATACCACAGATGAAGGGGTCTAGTATGCCTTGAAAGGGCAATGTTATATGCAGATTCAAGTCAATAAAGGTTAGATAAACAATCTCTCCCAGCATGCTCAGTGTAAATCCAGGATCCTTGGATCTAAGGGGTAGTAGAGATCAACAGGTTCTTTTAAATTCACATGATGAGTGCCAGAACCCAGAGGGGAGAGAGTTCTGAAGCATCTGTGTGATAAGTGGTAGGTACTGCCATGGTGCTTGCAAGACCAGCAAGTTACACAGAGTGAGGTACCTGACCCTATAACCAGGGGCTAAGGTAGAATCCCCTCATCGTATCTGGGAACATGACTAGCAAAACCATAGTCAAGTGATTATTTAGCCAAGCATCCTAGATTGGACTCAGGCTATTTAGTTAACTGATACTGAAACGCGGCCAGCCCCATATTTGAGCATCTTGAGTCACTCAGTCTTATATTTGAATTCTTCGTGATTTCTCTATCACACCCTATCTGCTCACACTGAGCCAATACCTCTCCCTACTGGCTCGCTTACAAAAGAACCCTCCCCTATGGATTGGCTACATCACATTCACTTGTTTCATAAACAGTGCCTGCCGTGTTCACCTACTAAGAGCCAAGTATTAAATAAAATAATAGAATTACTTAGAAAAAACACATCGTCCCTGCTCTCAGGAAATAGGCAGGTATTCTAGGCAAGACAGAGAAGCAAAGATCCAATTACAAGCAGTGTGATAAATGCGGTGACAGAGCTAGGCATAAAGCACTATGGGAGGAGAAATATCTAATTTACACAGCTGGAGGGAAGGGAGGTCAGAGAAACCTCTTCAAACAAGTTGCTCTGAACTGAGTTTTGTAAGATGAGAAAGTGTTGGCTGGAGGAAGGCAGAAGGAAAGAGCATTCCTCGTAGGGTGTGCAGTATAGTCCGAAATTCACTGGAGAGGAGTAGAGCATAACAGGGCAAGGGAATAGCTGGAGAGGTGCATGGCGGCCAGACCGTGAACAGCCATGTGTCCTCTGCCACAGGGAATGGACTTAATGCTGATCTCAGAAATATTAAGGAAAACAAATGAACAAAACTTAATTAGATGTGAAGATAAAAATCTGAAAAGAAACTAAAAAGCTGGGTAGAACTAATGGGGGAGAAGAGGATCTGGGAGGAAAAATAAATAAATTTGTTTGATCATGACAAGATTGTGGTGCTCGGGAAAGGTTCAGGTACAGACATCCAGTGAAGAGTTGGATATGACTCAGAAGCCAAAGATGCAGATTGGGACGTTATCAGTAATTAAAACTACGGAGATGGATTATATCACTCTGGGAGAGTGTGTAGGGTGAGCAGAATAGAGACCAAATTCCTGGGATGATCATTTAAGAAAGGAATACTTGATAGATACTTAGAATGGCCAGAAAGACACGAAGAAAGTCATGAGAAATGTTGATGGAAGCCACGGCGGGGAGAGTTCTCCAAGAGAAATAAGTGATCAACACGAAGAAATGTCACTTGCCTGGCAATTGACTTTCGGCTTGGCATTTTAATCCTCCTTACACTTCTCTAGTAAAATACCCACTTTCTCATTTGATTGTTGACAGTTGCCTTGCCCTCAGTAAGGGAGGCAGAATTGCCAGAGCATAAGCAGGTACTGGAGGAATTGCAGCCTCCATCCCGTATGAGAGAGGCACCGGCAATAAAATTACAGGGGTAGTACATTAGAGCCATGGTGCAATGTGAATGGTCCCCAGCTTAGTGCACACCCGGAGGCTTCGCACAGCACTTCTTGCTGCTGGTGCAGAGAGATATTCATAGCATTTTTTGTCACCCGGATGGCAGATTCCTCATCTCACCACTCAACGGCCCAACAGCTGCTCACAAAACTCTGTGTCATTCACACTGTGCACAATCCAGGAAGGGTTTATTTTAAGTGACCATGGAATGGCACACTAACAATGTCTCAAAGGGTCAGGTTTTTTTTAGAAAGACTTCCACTTTAGTCTGGGAAACCAAAGAAAACTGTTCTGTCTATGCCAGAGGAATGTCAAATGTCAAGTTCGAAAGTCTAAAAGAAGTAAAGCAATAATGAGTCATTGTTTTTCATGATTATATGGGTCAACTTGATATTTTCTATTTTAATCTCACCTGGACTTGCTCATGTGACTGGATTCAGCAACTGGGTTGGTTGAGACGGAAGGCCCGGGATGGCCTCACTGTATGTCTGGCAGTTGGCGCTGGCTGGGGCTGGGGTACCTTGATTCTCCTCCACGTTCTCCAGTAGGGTAGACCGTTTTCCTTGCATGGCCATCTCAGGGCAGCATCCCAGGAATGTAAAAGCGGAAGCTGCTTGGTCTCTTAAGGCCCAGCCTCAAAAGCCACACAGAATTCCTTCCACTGCATTTTACTCTCAAAGCAAGTCACAAGGCCATCTTGGCTTTCAGGGTCGGTAAATAGACTGCAGCTCTTGATGGGAAAGACTGTGTAATGTTTTTCTTCACTACTGTGTGTCTGTGTATTTAGTATTATTTTTACATAGTTGTTATTTTACTGAAGAGGCATTAAGCATAAAAATTGCAAGCAGGTTCTCTGAAATATGAGTATTTGGGTTCAAATCCCAGCTCTTCCCAGCTCCACCAGCTCTACTCCTACCTACCCCAGAGGGTTATGCATTTTATAGTATCCATCTTATAGAGTGCTTAGAAGAGTACCTAGTACGTAAAAGGCAGTCAGTAATTATTAACTACTTTTATTTATTAGTATTTTCAATGTCCTATTTTTCTATTCTTCATTATAATATAAACATCTTCCTATATTATTACAGATTCTTCACATGTATAATTTAAATTTTTAGGCCAACCACGGTGGCCAATGCCTGCAATCCCAGCACTTTGGGAGGCCGAGGCAGGAGGATTGCTTGAGGCCAGGAGTTTGAGACCAGCCTGGGCAACACAGTGAAACCCCCATTTCTACAAAAAATAAAAAACTTAGCCAGGAGTGATGGAGTGTACCTGTAGTCCTAGCTACTCAGGAGGCTGAGCCAGGAGGAATGCTTGCACATGGCAGTTGGAGGTTGCTGTGAGCTATGACCACACCACTGTACTCAAGTCTGGGTGACAGAGTAAGACCTGATCTGACACAAAAAAGTAATAATAATAATTTAAAGTTTTACCCAGGAGTTTTTTATGTGGCTATGCCACAGTTTTCTTAACCATCTTCTCTATAGTATGTTTGGCTTAGTTTCTACCATTAGTTATCATAAATTGAATGCGATGATCATTTTTAGGTAAAAAGCTTTGTAGTTTTTTTTTTTTGTTATTGTTATTGTTGTTTTTTTGGCTGTACTTGCACCTGGGTGTATATGTCTGTATTTACAGTTATTTCCATAGGATGAATTCATAGGATTGGAATTTCTGGTGATGAATTACTTAAGGCTTCTGATACACATTGCCAAATTCCTTTATAGAAGAGCACACTATTTACACTCCAACGAACAATGCGAGAGAGGGCCTGCCTCACTCTGCCCTCGGTTGCGGTGTCCTAAATGTGGCATTATCTTTGAATAAAGCACGTGAGAAATCTGGACTGTTTTATTTTTTTCATCCCAGTGAAAGCAGATTGAAATTGAATGGAAAAGCAGCCCCTAGCTGCCATCCAAAAATGTTGGGAAAAATATGCGAGGGATAGAAGCAAACATGTCTAGTGAAAATAGAAAAATACAATATTCACATTAAAAAATAGTTGCCATCTGTCCTTTCAACAATAAACTAAAATATATGCACATACAGTAATAGTTAAAATTGCTGTTTTCATTTGTTGGCTAGTTTGATTTTCTTTACTGTAATGTCTAAATAATGAGAAAACAGATAGAGACGCCAACATTAGAATTTCTATAGCAGCCAAAATGTCCAGTTAAGACCCTCTACAAAGCAAAACAGGATAATAGGTGGATTTGACATTTACAGAGGATTTTCATTTTCATCATTAGATGGATGACTCCAACACAATGACAATAAGTCTTTATCTTCCAATCATATTTTAATAGAACAAATTTGCTATACTCATGAACATGAATAGATACTTGGCAGTGCAGGTTATTTTAATGGACACATCACTTTAAGCTAAACCTTCTCCATCTGTTCTGCTCTCTAATTACCAATGAATAAAGTACATAATTCACAATTACATCGTAAAAATAAGATCTACATTATATCAAGTCATGTCAGAGCTTTTTAATCTACACTATTTGGCATCTGTTGCAGTATTAATATTTGCTCCTTTCCAACAAATCAGGGACAAACACACCACTTTCCCAATTAGGAAAATCTGAAATAATTACGTGTTTTCAAGAGAAAAAGGAATTCTCCACCATATCATTTTATTTTATAATTGTATCTTATTGTTCAGTATCACTTACCTTCCACTATAATTAGTCCTTCAGGGTTCAGTCTCTGAGCTGGGCATTCACAACTTTCATCAAAGAGAGTGGAAACTAATTAAAAGTCACAAAAAGTCAAATCTTGTACATGCTACAGTAATAAAGTCATTTTCAGCTCACTTTAGGAATATAAATGATATAACTAAGAAAAGAAAAAAATGTACATGTATATAGGTGTTTTCTTATTGTGAGGCCAATTAGATTGGTCTAAGGATCTATTGGAAGAAAAACCATAAGACGAGACTAAAGAGAGAGGAGAGAAGACTAGGAAAATGATGGCTAGGCAGACCCATCCACTGTTTCCTCCAACCCTCTCATATCTTAGGATACAGAGATTGGGCAATGTGGAGAACTCCCTGAAGACCAGGTCCCTGGCTGCCCTGTAGCTCTGCTCTGGGATCCCATTTGCTCAGCTGATTCCTTTGCTTAGTCTTGGCTTGAATGAAATCTTTCAATTTTTATAGTTACCAAATATGTTTGTCTTTGCATATCTGGTTCATTCAAAGTGAGGGTACTCTGAGTTCTCGCTGTGCAGTGTCACCACAGTGACACAGTCACATAGAGGCTTAATGAAAGACTTGTTTCTGGTAGCAACCACATAAAACACTAACAAAGAGTTGGAGGGTGCTGAGTGCTTCAGTTGGCAGACAATAGAACTTCTGGCTCAAGGAAGCCAGAGTTCTTTCCTTTTGCTATGGATCAGAGCAATACCCCTCAAGCAAATAAGGCTAGAGAATATTGACTAAGATGCTGGCTTTTACACCAGAATGAACACTGTTAGAATTGTTTTCATTAATTCTCCTTAACAAATCACTCAGGAGAGAATAGCATCTTATAGATGCATGAAGTATCCTGTCAATCGGATATGTAGCAAGTTATCTGCCCTTCATCTGTCTTCCCATAATGCTTTATGTATGTCCTGCAGCACTTATCAACTCTTATTCTAATTACTTTTTCATATGTTTGTCTTTCCAAATAGACTGGGAGAACCATTAGGTCAGTGTTATGAGCCAAATTGTGTCATTCCTCCAAAATTTATGTGATGAAGTCCTGACTTTTGGTGCCTCAGGCAGTGACTGTATTTGGAGATAGGGTCTTTAA
>CAUYSK010093819.1:0-15622 GCA_963575035.1 Avahi laniger | reverse complement strand
ATTTCTTTCTATTTTTGGTAGAGATGAGGTCTCGCTCTTGCTCAGGCTGGTCTCGAACTCCCGAGCTCAGAACGATCCGCCCACCTCGGCCTCCCAGAGAGCTAGGATTACAGGCGTGAGCCACCGCGCCCGGCCTTATATTTGATTTTTAAAATGAAAATCTATAAAAACAGAAGGCAGATTAATTATTGTTTGGGGATGGGAGCAGTGATTGACTACAAATAGGCACAAGGGAACTTTTTGGGGTGTTGGAAATGTTCTAAAACTGCATCACAGTGATAGTTACACAACTGTCTACATTTACTAAAAATCACTGTACTCTTAAGTTGGGTGAATTTTCTGGTATGACTATACCACAATAATGCATTAAAAAATGCCATTGCATGTCTAACCATGTGGGAAATGCTAATGTGTGAGTAATGAGAAGTAACTGTAAGGTCGTAAGAATGGAATTGAAGGGGTTAAGGCAATTGATGGAGATGAGAATTTGGTAAAGTAGATATGTCCATTATTGCCTCCCTTTCTGTATATCCTTCTAAAGAACTTATTTTGATCATAGCCCCTGGAATGGCTGAGGTTTAAATAACACAAGGTCCCAAACTTCCAGCTGAATGGAGCAAGGATGTGCATCTGATTCAGGTTAGAACAATCAGATTCTTTCTCTGGAATTTGGAATTAAGTCAGTGAAAAACAGAGCCAGTTATAAGGTATCAGGTGCTTTATTAGAAAAGGCAACATAGAGCAGGAGTGCAGAGAATGCCATAGCAAACTTTAGTATAACTAAAGTAAACTTTAGTATAGAGGAGCAGATAAAAAACCGCAAGTAAGCCAAAAAAGTTGGTCTACAGAAAAAAAGAAGAGAGCAGAGAAGACGCACAGAGATAAACAGAGATCAGAGACAAAGTGGGCCTGCAAGAGAAAACCACAGTGGCCTCAACAACCAGCCGCTCCATATCAGTCCCTGTGAGGCTTGACTGCACTTTGGTTCTGGTGATTAGATTGTTCGTTAAGCAACATACCCCGTGGGGTGCGTGCGGTATATCAGTACTCAACCTCTATTCCAAGCTTCTTTCAGAGTACTCCATCTGCTATAGAGCCTAAAAACATAAAAAGAGCATTTTTTTTTAAGACTCTCTTAAAGCTGAGGTTCTATATTCAAATTAGGTTCCACCAATTAGAGGCATTCATGGGAGTTTGGGAAAGCAGAAGTCGGGCAGAGATCATCTTCCTGCTGCTTTGGCTATTGCTGCTGGAAAGAACAGTTATGGAGACTGGGATTTCCTGCAACAGCATCTCAGTGGCCAGTCACTAACTTTATGAGTGTTAAGAGGTAGTTATCTGACGCCAGCAGCAGCATTCTGATCCCTCAGTTGCAGCATAATAGTGTGTTCTTGAACATCCATTGTTCATTGATGTTCCATTAATGGCCTCCTGATTCCCCAGTTCCCTAATTAGTTATAATCAATTCTTAAAGGTGAAAACCCACGATCCCAGAATTCATATAGCAAAGATGAGTGTATGTAACTCAGAGTCAGCTGGGGGCCCTCCTGCCCTCAAAGAGCGAGATATAATTGACTGGGACTCCTCCTGCCTCCAATTCCACATCTCGTGGAAATCCAAAGCCCTCCTCAAGATTTCGGGTCTTCCCCAGAGGCCTTCTGTTACCACAGCCACCTGGCCTCTGGGCTCCTGGCGCCACACATCATCCTCTGTTCTGCAGTGTGTGGATCTAGAGTCAAAACAACCCCTCCAGTTTCCACCAGAAAGCCACTTACATAGAGCAGTTTTGAGATTAGAATTTGCTGGCAATGTGGAGGATGAAGGGGAAATACAGAAAAGTTTCGCACTGTAGCAAAGCAAACATTCAAAATGGAAAGACGGCAACCCACCACGAGGGAGCTTCCCTGGCCCTTCACCCCACCTGGACCCGTACTCTCCAGCTTGCTGACTCCTCTCTTTCTTCCTCCTTATCTCTTCTCTTTGCTCCCTTCCGTGGGCATCCTTTTCTGTGCCTGCCCCGCAGTCATTGAATTTGGCCCCTCTTCTGAGTTAATAAGCAATGGCTGTCCTTTGGGGAACCATCCTTAGCCCTTCTCCTAAATGACTTAAGCAGCGCTGACCCCATGCTGTCCCAGTGATCCAAACAAGTGACCACACCCAGATCGTCAGTGCCTCCCATCCCCCTGGCCATACTGCTGCTCAGCGGCAGGTGTGTAGGAACTCTTGGTGAGTGGAAGACTCTTGCCCCTGGAGTCACTGAGTGGTAGGAAGATCAGCATTGCTTGTGGCCATCTTTGCCACCACATGTGAAGAGCCGGCTTGGGAGTGAATCACGACAAAGGAAAACAGAATCAAGAGATGAAGGGAGGGCTCAAACATGGTGAAAAAGTTTGAGTCCCTGAATCCAAACATGTATAACTAGATACCTGGCTTTTTTTTTTCCTTTAGCCAGATTGAGATAACTTTTTGTCGTTTGCAATTGTGAGCGTCTAATACCTTCCTCCTTCCCCCTCCTTTTCAGAAACAATAAACCAAATTCCTCTCTCTGCTTCATGCAAAGCAGCTTCCCCTCCTCTGCGTTGGGCATCTGCTGACATCTGTGCCTGCTGGGCATTTCAAAGTGTTTTCACAAAGACAGTTTTCTCCTTATGACATATATTGGTGCCAACATTAAAATGACCTTTTTTTCACTTCGTCACAAAAATATTTATATAATTGAGACAGTACACACATAATATACTGTATATAAAGTTTCTGATCCTCCTTTTTTCAGTTTTCAATCAACAAATATTTATTTAGAAACTACACATATGCCAGACATATACAAGGCAACTAGCATTCTATGTTGAGAATTTTCCCATGTCGTTAAAAAGACTTTGTGTCTATTGTTTTTAACCGGCACAAAATATACAATCATACAGATAGTTTTAAAACTAAACCCTTATTGTTGGACATTTAGTTTTCTTCCAAGTTTTATGAATAATGATAGACACATAATGCTAAGTCTCTCACTTCCTTAGGATAGATGCTCAGAAGCAGAATTACTGGAGGAAACTCATATTTTATAAAAAAAAAAATTCAGAAAGAAATTTACCAATCACTGCTATAGTACAGTGTCGCCTCCAACCCCACATAGCTGGAAGAGATCTGGCTTAAAAAGTCTTCAGATGGCAGAAGTACCGGGTTCCTTCTTAGGAGCTCTCTGTTCCCTCTAAGTGCCCCACCTCAGCTGCTCTTGAGGAGCTGCAGGCTGACCAACAGCTGTCCTGCTCCACCAAGTGGCAGGTGCCCTGTCAACCCCAGAGACCTAGCAAGGCTGTCATTGTGCACACATCTGCTTATAGGAACTCTATGAAAAGAATGGCATTCAGGGCAAGCCTGAAAGGGAGAGATGCCAAGATGAGAAAGTCAGGGCTAATTGTGACCAAATTTTCTTTTCAAGGCTCTTTTTTTTTTTGCATTTCCTTATTTTCCTTAATAAGTATGTGTGATTTATAATGGAAAAAATTAACTTGTTGGGAAAAACAACAAGAATAATATGAGTTTCTCAATTTTGGTGAGAGGGGCTGGACATAATCTTTTGGTTCCTGGAAAAACAGCTGTGAGTTATCTGGCTTGGCAATGCTTCCTGCAAATCACTGGCTGACTCAGAAAACATGCATATGCACTTTAGTCACCCAAAGGAAAGGCTGATTTTGTCTGGGGCCACCACAAAGGGCAACTGATGACTGTCTTCCAGATATGAAAGAGGGTTCCAAAATGTAATGTGTAAAACCAAGGGGATGGGTCTACAACCAATCAGTGGGAGCTCTCAAAACAGATTTTTGACTCATTGCCAGAACTTCGTAGCAGGAAGAGTAGTCCACAGATAAAACCAGCTGCTTGAAGAGGTGGTAATCTCCTCATCCTGTGAAGTGTTACAGCATGTGCTGGAGGCCACTTTTCCTAGATGGGATGGGGGCAGTTCAGGTGCAAGGCAGGATAACAGTTCTCAAACTATTTGGTCTCAGGACCTTTTTATATTTCTAAAAATTATTGAGAACCTCAAAGAACATTGTTTATGTGAGTTATAACAAATAACATTAACTGTATTTGAAATTAAAACTGAAAAAATTTAAAGTATTTATTAGCTTATTATAAAATAACCTTAATATTACAGTGAACTATGATCATGCCACTGTACTCCAGCCTGGACAACAGAGTGGGACCCTGTCTCAAAATAAATAAATAAAATGAAATAACCTTAATAAACCCTTTATATGTTAACATAATTAGCATATTTTATGAAAAATAACTATTTTCTAAAACAAAAAATACTGAAAAGAATGGCATATTTTTGTAATCTCCTTACTACCTAGATTAATAGAACATAGCTGGATTCTTATATCTTCTTCTACATTCAATATCTTGCAATATGTTCTTTGGGTTGAAAGTATAATGAAAAAATTCTTACGTGTGGTTGGAAAAAGGAGGAGTATTTTAATTTCTCTTTCAGATAAGTGTGAATATTCTTCTTTTACAACACTAAAAAACATGACAACTGGGTGTTAGGGTGGGAACTCATATCTCAGGATGAGAAAGAATTTTCAACACAAAGATTAAAGTAGTTTTAAAGAAAGAGAGTTTATTTTACTTCCTCAAAGGAGGGAAGGGCATGGCACAAGAGACAGAAAGGAGAAGGGCTGGCTTTAGGCTAAAGGGTTTGGGGGTTTTATTGAGGGTAAAGGGAAAGGAAAAAAAGTATAGTTATTGTTGCCAGCCGTGTTTGTTTTTCTTTTTTTTTCTCTCTCTCTCTTTTCTGTGAGCCTGGCTTTATCAGGGATTCCACATCCTTGGAATGTGGTCTGGCAGGAGCTGTGGAAGCATAATACTTCTTCTATCTGTTCAGTTCTTTTCAAGTGCGTGAAACAAACTTTTGGAAACAATGAGTTAGACCATAAGTGGTTAATCAAAGTGGCAGTTGTGTGCTGTGATCTTTCTCTCCCTTTTTTCTATTAGATAGTTTTTTTTTTCTGTTATATTGTTAATTACCAATGCTGTCCTTTCATTCCCCCATCTTTGCTTAGAATTGATATTCTTATCAATGGATTCAAGACTGGGGTGTTCAGACAATGGTCTGTTCTTCTGTAACTGCTTCCTGCTGACTTATTGTGGTAGAGTTGTCCCTACCTGAGAGTCTAATTGAGGAGGAGTGGCTAAAATCAGATAGTCTTAAAAGCCAGAGTAGAGATGGGAAGGAATTACGTTAGAGGGCCTCTTTTACCTTTTTTTCTTCAGCTTCAAATGAGTTTTTAATGTTTATATTGTTGTTAGAACTGGCTGATCCAAGTAACCTTGAATTAGTGATATCTTAGACGGTGAGCTTTATCTCAATACCAGTAACTTAGCAATTGCAGTTTCAAAGAAGGAAGAAAATAAAGAGTTCAACAAACTCTAAATTTTAACTCTATAGTGGCAGATTGACCATTTGAATGTTGATCTTTTTGATGTAATTTGCCCATCAGATTAAACATGTGTATAAGAACAGAACAATCCTAGCTATTCAGGTGGCTGAGTCTGGAGAGTCTGGGCTGAGCCTGAGTCTGGGCTATAATATGCTATGACAAAGGGGTGTCCCTACTAAGTTCAGCATCAATATGGTTACCTCCCAGGAGCGGGGGACCTCCAGGTTACCTGAAGAGGGGTGAACCTGCCCAGGTCAGAAATGGAGCAGATCAAAATTCCCATGCTGATTATGCCTATAAATCTGAATAGCCACTGCACTCCTGGACAACAGAGTATACAGTACTAGTTTCAAAAGGTAGTAAAGGATAAATAGGTGGCAGGCATTTTTATTAGTTTCTTGAAGATCTTTCAGAGATGGACTAGATCTAGACACACATGCTCAGTTTTGGTGTCATTATCAGATAGACATTATATGAAACCATGAGACTGGATAAGCTCTGCTAGGAAGAAATCTACTAAATGAATTATCCATTATAAATGTGATATTTATAAACAAAAATTGAGCTGTTACTAGAGTTTATTGAAGACTACAAATTTTAAGTATTTCACTAAGAAGCCTAGCTGCCAAGCCAATCTCGGCAACCCCAATTTGCCTCCTACTGCTCCTGTCCTCACACAGATAGCTGGAATGTCATTATGTTGGGGAATGGACTGTCTGTTACCAGAGCATCAAATCCTTGGTGTTGTCCTGACTTTGTCATGATTTTTCAGTTGCTGCTATTCTTCCTCTTTAATTTTAAATTACTGTTAGTTTAGCTTCCCCTTTTTTGTTTAGGTTGTAAGTATCATAGAACATGTAGTGACATATATTTTCAGCAGCAGCATTTTTGTCCTATAATTTGCAAATAACTGATTTTAAGACATGTATACAATGTGATTCAGTTATGACTCAGCCATACCCCCATTGCTGAAGCCAATGTAAATATTATCTCTCTAATTTTTGTTTTTGTGGTCATACTTCTGTGGTGATGTGTGTGACTGCCTGTGAAGGGGTGCTATTTAAACCACTGGCAGCATACTCTCAGTACAAATGCTATAAATCACTAGGTTATTGTTAATTTTATAAAGCATTGTTTATAATTCAAAATTATATGAAAGTACATATTTGCCCATCATGGAAATAATAACTGCATATCCAATGATACATGCTCCTGTATCTTTATATGTGGGAACAAGAAAAATGGGAAAATTTATTGTTTATCAGTATGGTGTATGGAAATTGTTCTTAAACAGTAGGTAATGTGATACAATCAAAGACACAGGCTTTGGAATCAAAGTGATTTCTCTATATCCTAGCTGTGTGACTTAGGGCAAGACACTTCTCTCTGTTTCAGTCTCCTGGTGTTTAAATGAAGCAAATACTCACTACCACAAACAGATATTTTGAAGATTCAATGAGATAATAACATGCCTGGAACAAAGTAAATGATATCTTTTACTGATTTTTCCCTAGGTGGTCTCCTATGAGGTAAATTATAGAACTTGCCTTCCCTATGGCTTCTCAAGATTTCAACAGATAGAAAAAAATCATTTGACAATACAATCTATCAAGCAGCCAAGATCTATCTTTTCTAGAAATTCTGAGTAAATTCTATTTTAATAACTGGACAGTCTTATAGGCTCATAAGTTATTTCTTTATCCCAAATTCAGAATGTAAAAGTTCAAGGACTTGCTTTCAGTTCTTTTTAGTACAGTATATACCCAGAAGTGGAAATGGCTAGATCATATGGTAATTCTATTTTTAATTTTTTGAGGAACCACCATACTTTTTTCATAGGGGCTACACCATTTTACATTCCACTAGTAGTGCACAAGTTCCAAAACTACTTACTTTTTAATGGCACTTTTAAAATTATAGTATACAGTACTAATTTCAAAAAGTAGTAAAGGATAAATGGGCAGCAGACATTATTATTAGTTTCTTGAAAATGCTTCAGAGATAGTCCAGGTCTAGACACACATGCTCAATTTTGGAGTCATTAGCATTTAGACAATATTCAAAACCATAAAACTGGATAAGCTCTGCTAGGAATAAGGTGTTCATTAAGTGTTTACTATGTGAGGCACTATTCTAAGTGCTTTAAAGTATTATTTCATGTAATCCTTATAATAACCCAATGAAATAATTCTTAAACTCCATCTTACAGTAATTTATCAAAGGTCCTGCAGTTATTAAGTGCTGCAGCTGGCCTTGGAACCAAAGCAATCTGACACTATCACCTCCATTCTGATTTACTGTGAAGCTCATGAAGTTCAAGCTTCGCCTCCACCTCTCACTCAACAGGCTCCTTCCTACATTGGGAAAGCTGTAGCACTGTGCTTGCAAGGCCATATGTTTTTGAAATTTTGCAAAGGTAAAATTGTCTCATCACAATCAATTAAGACCACTTTTTCTTTCCAGTGCAACTACTCCATGTAAGGTGGCAGTAGAATGGCTGGGACCCAGCTAAGGGGAAGTTGAGAATACCTTTAGTTTGGGTTTAATTGGATATTACTATGGTTTGAATATCCCCTCTGAAACTCATGTTGAAATTTAATTGCCATTATGACAATATTAAGAGGTAGGACCATTAAGAGATGATTGAGTCATGAAGGCACCACCCTCATACATATTAGTAGATTAATGTAGTTATCATGTGAGTGGGTTAGTTATTTCAAGAATGGGCTTATTTTTTTTTTTTTTGAAACAGAGTCTGACTCTGTTGCCCAGGCTAGAGTGCCACGGCATCAGCCTAGCTCGCAGCAACCTCAAACTCCTGGGCTCAAGTGATCCTCCTGCCTCAGCTTCCCGAGTAGCTGGGACTAACAGGCATGCACCACCATGCCTGGCTAATTTTTTCTATATATATTTTTAGCTGTCCAATTAATTTCTTTCTATTTTTTTTTTTTAATAGAGACAGGATCTCACTCTTGCTCAGGCTGGTCTCGAACTCCTGAGCTCAAACGATCCACCCGCCTCGGCCTCCCAGAGTGCTAGGATTACAGCGTGAGCCACCGCGCCCGGCCAAGAGTGGGCTTATTATGAGTGGGCTTAAAATGAGTTTGTGCTCCTCTTGCTTGCTCACTCTTGTACCTTTTTTGATGACACAGCAAGAAGGCCCTCACCAGATGCCAAGCAGATACCAGTGCCATGCCCTTGGACGTCCCAGCCTCCAGAACCAAACAAATTCTTTCCTTTAGAAATTAACCAGTCTGTGGCATTCTGTTATAGCAACACAAAATGGACTAAGATATAGATATAGATATATAGATATATATATAAGTATCTCACAATTACTTTCACATATAGTTAATACTAGCCATTCCAAGTATATTCTTACTGACCACTGTACCAACAGAACAAGCATTGTGACATGATGGTATAGAGCCATCAATATTCATCAATATTCAATATGAATGCATCCTATGGTACCCATCATGACAAGAAGAAACAAAGGTTGACAATAATGAAGCCTAAAGTTAGTCTGTAGGAAAGCCTTCAGATATGTAAAACTGTAAAGGGAGGATTTAATACTCATTGACAGCTAGTCAAAATAGAAGTTCTCTCATGTCAGGAGTATACTCAATAATGCAGCAATTCTTTTCTTTTTTCTTTTTCGATGGAAGTTGTATAAAATAGAACTTATCAAAATTTTTGTTTATAGGGCATATTACTACAAATAGCAAATAAGTCTGTGTGTTCTGTAGTGTCTTTCTGACACCAAATATGTGTCATTTTTCCAGACCAATTCTCCAACACCAAATGGATGTCCAATAATTCAATACAGTCCTGACACCAGAGTGAGCACTGACTTCACAATCTCACAAGGCTGCCCCCACTTCAGATGCCATCTGCAAGTGGGGTGCACAGGATACCCACACTTCTGTCCAACCAACTGTAAATTCAGGGGTTCTCATGATGCCCTCCTTGGGTTCAATAATTCGCTACAGTAACTCAGAGAACTCAGGAAAGTGCTATACTTACTATTAAAGTTCTATTATAAGGGATACAGATGAACATTCAGATGAAGAGGTACATATTACAAGGTTGGAAAGGGTGCCAAGCACAGGACCTTCTGTCCTGTGGAGTCAGGATGTACCACCCTTTCAACATGTGGATGTGTTCTTCAACTTAGAAGCTCTCTAAATCTCATATTCCAGAGTTTTTATAATTCAATCTCCATCCCCCTTCATTTTCCTGGAGGTCAGAAGACCAGGCTAAAAGTTCCCACCCTCTAATCAATGTTTGGTCTTTCTGGTGACCAGCCCCCATCCTGAGACTATTAGAAGGCCCACCCAGAGTCACCTCATTAGCACAAACTCAGATCTGGTCCAAAGGGTCTCCTAATGAATAACAAAAGATACTCCTATCACTCAGGAAATTCCAAGGGTTTTAGGATCTCTGTGTGAGAAACCAGGGACAAAGACCAAATACATATATATTTTATTATACCACAGTCTGTGTGTGAAGTTGCATATACATCCAAATCAGGACTCTAATTTCTCATTTATTTTACTGAAACCTTTAAAAACATCTTTCCAAATTTCGGTGAAAAATAGTATATGAGAGTTTTATCAACTTTTTGAATAAACTTTTTCCATTTTGTTTGTGTTCAGGTTTCTCTTTCAAGTTTTTGAAAATATACCTTAGTATATTTAGATGTTTTTTGTACCTGTATTTCGATACTTAAACAACTTTATAATGGATGGACTCCTTCACTATATTTTAACTCTTTAAAGAAAAGTTCTCACTAGTATGTGTGTTTACTCCATCTACAAAAAAGAAACAACTGCTATAATTGACACCATCTAGGTTTCTTCTAGAGTATCTTCAGAGTGGACAGAACATCTACAAGCAGAATGTTATGGAACAGGAAAAAATCTTGGAAATTAAAAATTAAGTATGAAAAACTTTTAATAAAAAATTTTAAGATAATATAGGGAAAAAAACTGCATAAACTGTGAGACAAAAATAGGAAGCCTAACATTTGACAAACAGGAAATCCAGAAAGAGAACAGGGAAAGTAGTAGGGATAAAACAGTCTGAGAATTAATAGAAAAGAATTACCTGGAGCTGAAGGACATGAGTCCTCAGGCATAAAAGTTTCAGAAAAGCCTAACATGATGAGGGGTTCAAGGCCCACACTCAGACAGGTTGCTGTGAAATAACAGGGCCATAGGATAAAGAGAGAAAAGCAGGTTACCTGTCAAGCGTAGCAACCGATTAGCAGAGCATGAGTCCTGGGGAATGCAGGACACCTGAAGACTGTCAAACGATACCTTCCAGATGCTGTGGGAATGTGACTTTACAGCTGTACCACTTAAATTGAAAAGAGAGAATATCACTGAGCATAATATAACGCCTATGTGTCCATCATCAAAATCAACACGTTAACAGTTTTTCGTTTTTGATTTAGAATTTTTAAAGTAAAAAATAGAGAGCACCCCTTACTCCAAGGCAATTATTCTCATAAATTGCGTGCAACTTCTATGTAATCTATGTCTTCATACTTTGACAACCTGTATGTGTAGGTATAGGCAATACAGTGCGATTCATGTTTGAAAAGTAAAATCTTACAGTGTCTCTCCTTCTGCAGTTCACTTGCCCCCTTCTCTGTTCTATCTACAGGCAATGTAGCTCACCGCCAGGGGCACGTCCAGATTTTATGGGGCCTGAAATTTATACAATTTAAGGGACTTCTTTAAGAAAAAAAATATTAAATTATGAATATTAAATTTTATCTGACAGTAAATTTTATTTAGAGTGAGAAAAGAAATTAAAACAAATTAGGTTTTAAAAAGCTGACAGCCAGAGAAACACAATATTTTGTATTAATTAACTGCATGACGCACCTCTATATACTTATTTTCTCTACAACTTTCATCTATTTGCTTTTTGATAGCCTCTTCATAGAACAATGATTTTGTAATATCATTTTCAGAAGAGGAAATGGGAAGATAATTCAGTTTTGTCTCTGTGGTTTTTCTTTATAGTTGATAATTTGTTCTTTGTAGTTGTAATTTAGAAAAGTTTCTCTCTTTTTTTGCTTTTATTGTTATTTTTGAGACAATAGTACATATTTTTGAGGTACAGTGTGATATTTCAACACGTGGATGCAATGTGTAATGATAGAAAAGTTTCTTTCTACTTCACACATCATTCTTAGTAATGCCATCTAAATTGTTAGGATTGTTGTCAACTTTGGGAAAGCCTCTATCTCACACTCTGAGTTTTTCCTTTTTCATAGCAACTGTTCTTATTTTGTGGATGCACCATCTTCAGTGAGAATAGTAATGAGATGATTGTTTAAAATTTGTTCATTTTATTTTTTTGGCTCATTCCTCTGAGTTATCTCTGCTTCCCCCAGTTTTTATTTTTTCTATTAGTTTATGTCATCCTTTATGTTTTACTGAAATGTCTGGTCAGCTTAGATTGTTCATGCATGTTTAAGAATGAGGGCAGGGGAGAGCTGACTGTGTGGGGGGCTGGGTGGGAGTTGTATTAAACCTACCATTACACAACCTAATATAGAGCATAGTCCTAATTCATTCAGTTTCTTTAGAATAAGCTATCTTCTTTCTTGCAAGGGTCTGGGGAGAGGCCTGCCGGCCGCACCCTCCGCATACACCAACGGATGAGTGGGAGGATTGATTATTAAGGTTTTTGCTCTATAGTTCACTTCTGCCAAGAAGATGGTGGTGGCAGAAATATTGAGAACACCAGCATAAATACCTCCATAATTATTTGCTTCTAAGATCTATCACTTTTTAGGGTGATCCCCCCCGAAGGGTCTATTTCACCATCTTCCTATCAGTGTGTGAAAGTAAATCTTAGAGACAGGTATGTCTCTGGAATTTTGCCTGGAGGCTGCCCAAAGCCCTGAGCTACAAGACCCTTCCTCTTCCATGCTCACGCCTCAGCAAACACTTTCCAACACTCTTCTTACAAGAGTGTAAGCAAGGTGCAAAGATGTGACAAATAGCACTGCCACATTTTTAATTTTTAAAAACTAGGTCAATCACAGATCTGAATAGCACTGAAACACAGCTGCTTTAGATTTTTTTTTCCTGACAACAAGGTCTAATTATAAGCTGCAAGAACAACTAAATCAGAAGTGTGCATTTAATTAAAATATGAGCATCATCTTTGGCTGCCGGGTTTCGCATTGACTAAATGGTCCCAGGTCAGACTGGGGGTAGTTTCCAGTTTGACTTAGAAACACAGAGCTCCAGATCCTTAGAGTTTGCAGGTTGTAATATGCATACCAAGGTGGGAGTGTTCCACACCATCCCAACATGAAGGCAAGGTCAAACTGGTTCTGTCCAGTCTCACTGTGGCTGAGGTCTAAGGAGTTCCCTTCAGGGCACCATAACCCCTTAAGGAAGTCGGGTCCTCTTTCCTTATGTTCTGGGGCTTACAAGTGTTGATGTTGCTAACACATGAAGGGTCAGATGGGGAAGGAAAGCTGGCTAAAGCCTCCAGGGCAGAAGAACTCAATCCAAATCAGATGCCCAGGGGCAACTGAATTTTGCAGACAGTTGATGACAGACAACAGCATGAGGGACAGCTGGTCACCAAAGCAGTTCCCCCTTCATGGTTCCTCCTTCTTCTAACTCTCCCATCCCACCCCACATTTCAGATTTCTCCACATCTTCCTCTTCTGTGGTCCATGATGAGTGCTATCCCCACCCTCCTCTCTGACCCTAGCCTGTGGTCATTTATCTGGTCTCTGTGAGCAAGAAAGCCTGCAAGTTTGCAGACCAAACTTTTTGTTTGGAGCAGTATTTCTAGCCTGTGTAGGTGGGTGACTCATGTCCATCAGTACAGGCCAGGAGCAGGGCTGGGAGCTACCTTTAGGTATGAATTAACAGGTTTGATGCCTCAGTGGTACTCGTAGGGCATGGTGAGAGGATGAATGGTTGTACCTTTTTTTCTTTCTTTTTTTTTTTTTTTGAGACAGAGTCTCACTCCGTTGCCTGGGCTAGAGTGCCATGGCTTCAGCCTAGCTCACAGCAACCTCAGACTCCTGGGCTCAAGCAATTCTCTGCCTCAGCCTCCCGAGTAGCTGGGACCATAGGCATGCACCACCATGCTCGGCTAATTTTTTCTATATATATATTTTTAGTTGTCCAGATAATTTCTTTCTATTTTTAGTAGAGACGGGGTCTCGTTCTTGCTCAGGCTGGTCTCGAACTCCTGACTTTGAGCAATCCACCCACCTCGGCCTCCCAGAGTGCTAGGATTACAGGCGTCAGCCACTGCACCCGGCCTGTACCTTTTTTTTTGTTGGTTTTGAGATTCCCTCCTCCAATCAACTTTTTCAAGTAATTGACCAACTTCTATTTTACAGAAGAGGTCTCCTACTGTACTATTCCTAGCTAAAGTTCGCTGAATACCTACGAGTACCTAGTGTGTGTCAGCATCTTAGATGCTTTTCATTATTTTTATTCCTCTCATCGTTCTTGTAAGGTATGTGCACTTGTATCTTCATGTTATAAAGAAAACAATGTTCCTAGAGGCTGATTACCTCACTCAAGATAACCCTGCAAGTAAATATGGAATATGATTTTGATTCTTTTCCATGAAAAGACAGAGAAGAGGCTGCGTTCAGGGTCAAACCAACAGGCTCTCCAGATCAGAGTCTCTGTGGCAATGGCAGAAGCACTGAAGAAAGGCCTGCCTGCAGTTCCTTAGCTCACAGGTGAGGAGTGTGCCCACCTCATTCCTACCCACCTGTATTCCCTATTAGGAGACTAACATTTCTTAGGTATTTACCACATGCAAGTGCTGGATACTTGACATTTCGTGTCATTTTCTCCTTGTTACACTCCTATGAAATGAGAATTATAATATTATCCCATTTTTCTGATAAAGAATTTGATATTCAGTGTCATTATATAACTTTCCCAGGGTCAAATAGCCAGCGAATGGTAGAGCCATGCTTTGGACCCAGTTTGGAGCGATTCTAGAGACTGTGTCACATGGCCTCTGTGGACCAGAACCTGTTCCTTTTGAAGCTACTCCTATGGCCCCTTTAAGCTTCGGGACAAATCATTTTGTGATTAAGTATAAGACAGTTGTCTGTGCTAGTGCTCTTCAGGCCTTCGGGATGAGTTAAACAAATGCTAACTGAGAACTTGGATGACATAATGGTGTCAGTGTCTTAAATCGTCTAGAAAAGTTTCCATGTACATTTGTGAAAATCTGCTTCAACTCACTACCGGACGAGTGGAGCCAAAAGCAGGCAGACAGTCATGTGCTGGCCTGGGGCCTCTCGCGGCAGCAACCGTCTCATCCACCTATTTCCGTGGCCCCTAATGCAGCAGAACCTCTACACACATCACAGTTAGTGCCATTTTTCAAGTGCCTGCTATGGACCAGATAACTTTACAAACATCAACTCACTTAATCCTCACAACAATTTTACAAGACAGAAATGATCATCTCTGTTTCACAGACGCAGACGCTAAGGCTCAGAGAGACTAATGAGCAGCAGAACTGGTAAAACTCAGGCTGTCAGAGGTTTCTCAGAGGAGGTCATAGTTGAGCTGGCTCTCAGAGGATGCATTTAAAAGAGGAAAAGATAAGAAAAGGCCTTCTATTAAATAATTAGCAGCAACAGGCACAGAGGCAGAAAAGAGCATGATCTTGTTCATACCTAATTCAATAGCAATGATTTTTTTTTTTTTTTTTTGAGACAGAGTCTCACTTTGTTGCCCTGGCTAGAGTGAGTGCCATGGCGTCATCTTAGCTCACAGCAACCTCAGACTCCTGGACTCAAGCAATCCTACTGCCTCAGCCTCCCAAGTAGCTGGGACTACAGGCACATGCCACCATACCCGGCTAATTTTTTTTTTCTATATATTTTTAGCTGTCCAATTAATTTCTTTCTATTTTTAGTAGAGACAGGGTCTCGCTCTTGCTCAGGCTGGTCTCGAACTCCTGAGCTCAAACAATCCGCCCGCCTCAGCCTCCCAGAGAGCTAGGATTACAGACGTGAGCCACCGCGCCCAGCCTCAATAGCAATGATTTTTTAAAGATACTCTATTAAGTCTTTCCAAAACATTCAACTTAGTTTTCATAGAAATAATAGCTGAGCTTCTTTTTACACTCATATTTCACTGGTTTACATTATA